>OVBB01000122.1:0-47275 GCA_900406415.1 Isatis lusitanica
CAAGTTTTGTATTTATTAATTTGGTATTTTACACAAGTTTTGATGAATTTTTTTTTTTTTCTCGAAAGAATTTTTCTAGTAAAGAATATATTAACTCATATGTAAACCTTTGTAATTTTGGATTGGTCGTTTCAATCAACAAATCACAAGAGAAGGAGACGGGGGAAAAAGTGTATAGAGGAAACAAACGTGTCCCGTCTTAGCTAATTTAAAATCACTAATTAAGATCCATTGTGGTTCTTGTGTATTTGATTCCTCATATACCATTGCATACTTTCATCGTGCATTTGCATGCGGTTATAAAGTTTATCGTATATGAAAACTGATTGTAGAGTACTGCCATCAGAAATGAACACCAACTCCAAGGAATCTTTCTTTTTTTTTTTCTTTTGAAACACAAACTGATTTCATTCATTCCTTATGGCCTCAGGCCCACATAATAATCCAAACAAGGAACGTTTAGAGCCCGTTTGGCTAAAAGATCCGCTTCGTGATTGTCTTTTCGTGGAATCCAACGGAAGAAAATACAGTCAAAATAAGCAGCAAAATGAAGAATACCAACGATAACTCTGTAGATTTCTGCAACACTATTACCCGCTTTTAGTACTGTGATGAGTTGGGAAGAATCGGATTCGACCACAATTCTTCTGAAATTTGCCTCTCGGCATTTTGCAATTGCCTTACACATTGAAAGGGCTTTAGCAATCAGAGGTGAAGCCACAAAGTATGCTTGTTAGGAGAAAGAAGCAGTTTGTCCCTGAAAAGTAATAGTCCAGCCAAATCCAGTTACCTGGGAATTAGCTTTCCACGCAGCATCTAATCTACATATAGCTTCAGCCTCTCGGACAGAGATATTGACTGATGGACTTCTATTTGTGGATCTAGTACATTATCTTTCATTTTTCATTTGAATAAGAGTGATCAGATTATAAATATTTTGGTAAGTTATCTTTTTTTTTTTTGGGGTCAAAAGTAAGTTATTTTAAAATATGTTTCAAATATTACGACGAAGTAACCACGGTTTAGTGTCAGTAATAAGTTTACAAGAGAGTGGGTACCACCTCAGCTCAGGGGCGGATGTAGGTAGGCAGTAGTGGGGGCAAGTGCCCCCGGTTAATTATTGAATATAGCCTTTTCATCTTCAGAGATGACTTGAAAATGCAATAGCTCAACTGGTAATTTCTTCTTGTGCCCCTGGTTGTCCTCGTTCCGATTCCTACGTTGTCTCTTTTCATTGTCCAAATATTGTATTAATTCATTTTCTTTCTTTCATTTCATTTTGTGCATAGTTTCTTTTGTAAAAACATACTATGCTCTTTACTTAGATTAGATGTTACCTTATCAAAAATAGATTTAATCCAGTATTTACCTTATTAATTAGGTTTTTTTTAAATGCTCATTCATATATCCTGTAAACTGCTTATACCTTTCTTATATACTTAAAATATATCATTTATATTCTAATTTTTATCATCTTTTCTTATAATTCATAGCTAATAATATTTTAATGAGCTATTATAAAATGATAAATAGTGACGTAATTACCATTTGTCATTTAAAACTCAGATATAGTATAAGGAAAAAGAACTTAATAATATAAAATATCAAACAAAAAATATTATGAAATATATAGTTCTATTGTTGATAAAATTGTGCCCCCGATTAAAATCATTTCTAGATCCGCCCCTGCCTCAGCCTGAATCAAGTTTCCTTCTCTATAATGAGGTTAACAGATAATAGCAAAAAAAAAGTTATGATTATAAGATAGATATTAAGAGGCTCACTCGAACGTTTTTTAACCTGACGTTACCCAAATTGAAGTCCAAATAGCTATGTTAAAAAATCCACCATGAAATCGATAGTTTTGGTACCTCAAACTATTAATAGAAACCCTAAGAATAGAGAAACAAGAGACTGTAAAAATCACCAATAGCAAATACAGATGTGAACATATATATTTAAAGGAACGAAAACAGATTATGTAAACCTATGTGTCCCAAAATATGAAAAGTCTTACAATCTTCCTATCCGTGGTTAGCTTCTGCATGATTAGCCATGTATACGGCGCCGGAATCAAGGTTGCTAACGAACTCAAATTCAAGAAAAAGCTCGAGGTAAATTGTTTCTCCAAAGGCAACAACAATGGGAAACCAGTAATAGTAGAACCCGGATCAAGATATATAGACTACTTTAGAACGAACATCTGGGGGTCAACGAAATTCAAATGTTTCTTGAGACAAGGGCCCAACTATAGACACTTTCAGAACTTTACAGGATTTAAACAGCAAAGTGCTTCGGATAATGGAGGCCTGTGGGACTGGAGAGCCAGAGAAAATGGGATCTATTTGAAAGTTTGGGCGAGCGGCGAACATGAGAGAGGCGCGAGGGAGATGCATTGGGCGTATCCTTGGAACAACTAGTCAAGGGACAAGAAACATACGTATATGAAATTTGGAGTGGTAATATACTTCATTAACACGTAAGAATAATAATTATAAGGGATACTGCCATTTAACAATATGTACATAAAAAGCTTTTATTGCTTCTATTATTTTACCTATAATACTTGGTAAAAATCACTTGTTATTGATTTGCAAAAAAATAAAGACATTTTTTTTGGTAAATGTTCAAAGAGAGAATAATTTCAAAGATCAAATGTGGGGATTTCGGAAGAGCAGCCATGTGAGGCCTGATACAACATTCTTGACAACAAGTTTCTGTAGGGATCACTCTCCCTCTTCCTTTTCAGATAGGCAATGCACTGTTCTACCTGAGACTTGATTCCCAAGTAAAGCTCTTGAGCCTTTTCTTTGTCTCGCAGCTCTTCTTCCTTACCTGCCAATAAAAAAAAACAAAAAGCCAAAGCCTTTGTAAGTACAGATCAGTGATTTAGAGTAGATCAAAGCAACAATAATTTACATTGAACACACACACACCTGCTGTTTCTATTGGTTTTCCAAAGTAATAGTAGAACCTCCCCGGAATCTTAGGTACAAGTCCTGGTAAATATAATTCTTGGTTTCCCAACTCGCTCTCGTGGCCTTTCCTAAAGATTGTGACATTTGACAATCAATGGTCATGACCTTTACTTGAAGAGTATATAAATGAGAAAGAAGAAAACAATAATATGTATAGAAGTGTAATGAAACACCTTAAATTGCCAGCTTCCTTTGTTGCTCTTTCCATTAAATCCTTCAGGATAGGGATGTGCCTTTGATCATTGGAATCCAGAACAATCTGAGAGAGTCATCCAATGTCCCAACCAAAGTTACTTAAAACCGAGGAATTCGATCAGGTTAATATAAAGTAGAGCATTCTAAAGTTTATCAGCATTTCTGCTGAGCTAATAGACTAAACGAATAAATCTAAAATGCATACAGCAGAAATCTGTGGAATGAAGATAGAAGCTGAGAATGTCGAGTTAGTATAGAAATATGAACAGAGACCCATATATTAGTTAGTCATATCCTGCAGATAGAGTTCTTGCAGTAGAATTGAGCAGAGCTTATGAATATGAAACTCAAGGTCACAGAGTTGAGTAGAGGAAACTTACATTGCAGATGTCGTCTTCTCCAACAACACCAAAAGGAACGATTTTGGCTCCAAATTTAGATGCAACTCTCACAAACTCAGGTTGCTCTGGCCAGAACAACTTGTACTCTTCTCCCTGAAAAGTCTCTTTCTACTTAAGCCACTAAAACTCTTATCCCCAAGAATGCAGAAACCGCAAGAAAAAAAAAAGGTCACAAACTATTATTATATTTCCATTAGCAGTAACATCAACCTTTCTATGCAGAGCTTCACGAACACCTCCAGGATACAAAAGCACATGAGAGTTTAAACGAAGTAACTTGTAGATATTGATATTGGAGACAGGAGCTCCACCCATTATCTTATACTTGTCAAATATCTGAGGGTCGAGTATCTCGTGTACTACCGAGTCACGGTCGTTCATAAAAATCATCGGATGTATCAGCCCGCGCAAGTGAATGTTCCTCTCTTTCATGAGTTGAGTCACCATTGGAGCTAACTCAAATCCCAATATCATGTGGTATCCAACGTACAGAACAGGCCCTTCCGAAGGTAAACCTTCGAGGCTCCTTACAACCTTACCGTCTTCTAGAGTTGACAGCATTACAGGGGAAGTAGCATATATTAGCAATCTGCACAGCAACAAAAAATGATCATTCAGCATAGAGAATCAACTAAGATACATAGAGAGAAATTAGTGAGGCGTTTCACCTGTGTTCTTCTAGTTGTTTTTTTAACTCATATGTGGTAGGCATAATGTAATCCGAAACGTAATCATGAGACCTCCCACGGCGATAAAAACATGTGCACTTGATGATAGTAACAAGATCGACCTCATCCTCCTGACATTAGATTTAACAGAGAAATTAATTAGGCTATGAATGAGTGCAAATGCACCTACTGAGAACTAGTATCAATATCATTCTTTTGAATTTGAAGAAGAGAGATCACTTGCCAAAAGGAGAAATTGTCCACTGTCATTAAGCTTACGGATCATACAGTTTGGCAATGTGCGCGACAATCTATCAATGTCTTCCTCGTTGAACAGCCACCGATCGTGTCCACTGCAATGTTATTCACATATATATATATATTTTTTTTTTTTTGTAAAACACATATATATATTACATTAGAACATCTCTTTGCAAGTAGAAGAGGTTCAGGATTTTATGAAAGAAAAAAACTTATTAGACCTCAAAAGTATCAGTGTTTCAGCTCTGACGGCGTTCATGTGAGAATTCGCAGATGCAACAGCAGACTTGAGTAGTTCCAGCTTCCAAACAAGTGTGTCCTTAGAGAAGATCCTACTTAACATCTGCAGACGATATTGTTTTTTGAGATGTTGATGATCACATTACTAGAAGAACACTAGAACTGAGATAAACTGAAATTAAAACGCATTAGATGATGAGTTTTTAAGCAGAAGTATTTACAGGTAGATTAGCTGAAACTGCAAAGAGATCTCTTAGCATCCCTCCACCCATTTGATGGACAGCAAGTTCATTTGACAAAGCGTCTAACGTTTCAGACAATGGATCGCCTGCGTAATACAGCCCCTTGTTTGTCATGTTTTAATAAGTTATTCATGACATTTAACCGTCACTGTTCTCGAAGTAAAATCAAGCTTAGGCTGAACATAGCATAACTAGGTGACACTTCAATAATCCTTTAAGCGAACATCAACCACATGAAGTCAAGATAGAAAATGAGAAGAGAAGAAAACAGAGTACCCTGCTTAAAACCAAATGTTTCTTCCAATAGATTGGGGATTCCATCTGGTAAGACACTCAGCATTCCTGATAGGGGTAGCGACATGTAGTCGCTGGCATGTGTAGCTGCAACAAACAATGTCTACGATGAGAACAAAGACGTACATGGTTGGTTACCGACAAATTGAGAATCTAACAGACCGAGTTTTGTACCTGGATTAGCCAAGATCAGAGCAAGATCGACATTTGGATTCCTGGCTGCGACATCTAACGCAAGACATGCTCCAATAGATTCTCCAACTAGATATATAGGTCTGTTTGGGAAACGGTAGCTCTCCGATCTAACTGTCCTCTCAATAAGCTTCACCAAGTCTGAAACACACAAACAAAAGTCTTCAGCATTAAACTATTTTCTCTCTTAGAAAGCCAGTTTTTGTAGCTAGACAGCAGATATTGCTGATGAGAAGAGGCAATAAAGAAAAAAAGGTACCTTCAGCAGGAGTACGATCACTGACCGGAATATGAAGGCACCATATATCAAATATTCTACTCAAAGACAATAACATCAGAAGTGAAGATCCCTTACATGAGTATACTTCCAACTAGAAGGAGAAGTAATGAGGAATTTCAAGAAATAGAGAAACCATATTTTTGCTTTGAGTTGAGGCTTTTCTTTGTCATATTTCATTCTTTTCTCAGAAGGAATGTTGCAAAAGAATGGAAACGAAATAATAATGCGAACTTCTAAAGAAATGAAGAAGCAATAAAGAAGATTTTGAAAGTAACGTACTCCCCAAGTTTCTTGTGTTGGCGAATGAGCCCTAGTCCAGTACCATCGATACCTGCAAGTTTCTCAGTTTGGTTAACTCGAAATAAAAAAAAGAAGCTTATACTTTCAGAGTTCTTCCATGGAGGTTACTGGAAAGGCTAAAGAAGATCAAGAGGGACGAACCAGGTATGAAAAGGAGCAGAGGAGAGCCTTGAGCCTGAGCGGCGCACTCCATCGGAGAGAACCAACGAGGCGAACCATCACATCCGACGAAATCTCTCGCTTCCTCAAGAAAGTCCGACAAGCTCTTCCGTGATTCAGGACGCGTCGCCTCCAGATTCGAATACGGACTCTCCACCACCTTCGCCACCGTCGTTTCTTCTCCGTTTTCGTCCTGATTCTTCTGTCTTCGTCGTACACCTCCATGAGTCTTCGATGCTACAGATTTGATCGCCGTGACTCGATACTTGGAGGCAGGGCTCCGTTCATAACAGCAGAAATCAGCTTTGCAAAATGTTTCTCTTGAGGGAGACAATCCGGGAGAGAGACCGAAGATGGAGCCAAGTACTGTAACTGAAAAGTCGTGATTCAATCGAATTTAAAGAATCTCATTTTTTTTTTTAAATATTCTCTGTTGTATTATGCTATAAACTTCGGAGAAATAATATCACGAAAATATATTACCTTTCATGGTAATAATCTCAAAGAGACCGTCTCACTTCTTTTCTGAAAATGTTTGTTGTTTACATCTTGTTGTTGTTTAGGTTATTAAGTTTACCTTTATGGGGGGGTTTTCAGGTTTTCCTTGGGATCGAGCTGAGTTAAGTTTCCGGTTTAATATACAACAGATAATTAGCCGGGGGATTAAAGACAATAATAAAACAGTTTTGTTATATAAACCTGTAATTGGTACCCATAAAAATAGTTAATGTTTTTTGGTATAAAATGAGTAATTTTGAACAACTTAATGGACGCATGAACATAGTGTGCAACTTAAATTATGGCGAAACGGAGATGAGGGGAATTTTAGGGGAAGTGTTAGATATATGATTTTGAACTTTTGAGAAATTCTGTTGACAAAAAAAGAAAAGAAAAAAAAAAGAACTTTTGAGAACTTCTATATTTCTATTGCTATTTAACTAATTTCATTAATCTAAGTAGGACAATTTTTCAAGAAGACTATGTAAACGTCTGTATCCAAAAATATGAAAAATCTCTCAATCTTTCTATCTGTGGTTAGCGTCTGCATGATTAGCCATGTATACGGCCAAATCAAGATTAGTAACGAACTCAAATTCCAGAAAAAGCTCGAGGTAAGCTGTTACTCCGGAGACGACCGAGGCAAGCCAGTAATACTAGAACCCGGAGCAAGCCATCAGATAAAATTTAAAGTGAACTTTCTTGATACAACGCGTTTCATGTGTACCTTGAGACAAGGGCCCAATTATAGACACTATCAGAACTTCACAGCATTCAAAGTGCGTTGGCAATTTGCTCAATGGACAAACAACATATATATATACATATGAAAATACATGTGGTGGTATTCTTCATAAAGACGTAAGAATAATCCTCACAAGGACTGCCATTTAAAAGGTTGCGTTGCTTCTATATATTATTGTATCTATCATACTTATAGAAATCACTTGTCGTTATTCACTTCATCATGACTTGTATATATAAAGTTTTGTAAATGATCAAAGAGAGCATAATTTCAGAGATCAAACGTCGGAATTTCAGAAGAAGAACCATGTGAGGCCTGATACAACATCCTTGCCAACAAGTTTCTGTAGGGATCACTCTCTCTCTTCCTTTTCAAATAGGCAATGCATTGTTCCACCTCAGACTTGATTCCCAAGTAAAACTCTTGAGCCTTTTCTTTGTCTCGCAGCTCTTGTTCCTTACCTGCCAAGAAAGAAAAAACAAAGCCCATTGCATGTAAATATCAGTGATTTGAAGTTAGATCAAAGCAACAATAATTTACATTGAACACACATATATATATATATATATATATATATATATACCTGCCGTTTCTATTGGTTTTCCAAAGTAATAGTAGAACCTCCCCGGATTAATCTTAGGTACAAGTCCTGGTACATATAATTCTTGGTTTCCCAACTCGCTCTCATCACCTTCCCTAAAAATTTTGTGACATTTCAAGATCAATAGTTATATGACCTTTTCTTGAAGATTATAAATGAGGGGAAAAAAAATATGTATTAGTGTAATGAAACACCTTAAATTGCCAACTGCCTTTATTGCTCTTTCCATTAAATCCTTTATGACAGGGATGTGCTTTAGATCATTGGAATCCAGAACAATCTGAGAGAGCCATGTGCCAAACAAAGTTTCTTAAAACCGAGGTTGTGAGTAGAAAGTAGAGCATTATAGAGTTTATCAGCATTTCAAAGCTAATAGACTAAACGAATAAATCTAAAATGCAGACAGGAGAGATCTGTGGAATGAAGATTGAAGATGAGAATGTCGAGCAACGTAGAAATATGAACAGAGATCCATATATTAGTTAGTCATATCCCGCAGTAGAATTGAGTAGAGAAAATTACATTGAAGAGGTCGTCTTCTCCAACAACACCAAAAGGAACGATTTTCGCTCCAAATGTAGATGCAACTCTCACAAACTCAGCTTTCTCTGGCCAGAACAAGGTGTACTCTTCACCCTGCAAAGTCTCTTTGTCGTTAAGCCTCTAAATACTATATTTTTAAGAATGCAGAAACCGTAAGAAGGTCACAAACTATTTCTATATTTATTAGCAGTAATGCATCAAACCTTTCTATGCAGACCTTCACGGGCACCTCCAGGATACAAAAGCACATGAGACTTTAAACGAAGTAACTTGTAGATGTTGTAGTTAGAGACAGGAACTCCACCCATCATCTTGTATTTGTCAAATATCTGCGGGTCGAGTATGTCGCGTACTACCGAGTCATTGTAGTTCATAAAAACCAACGGATGTGTCAAACCGCGCATGTGAATGTTCCTCTCTTTCAAGACTTGAGTCACCATTGGAATTAACTCAAATCCCATTATCATGTGGTATCCAACGTACAGAACAGGTCCTTCTGAAGGTAACCCTTCGAGGCTCCTTACAACCTTACCGTTTTCTAGAGTTGACAGCATTACAGGGGAAGTAACATCTGTTAGCAATCTGCACAGCAAAAAAAATGATCATTCAACTTACAGATAAAAGGTAAGATATTAGTGAGGCGTTTCACCTGTGGTCATCTCTTTGTTGTTTTAATTCAAATAGGGTAGGCATAATGTAATCTGAAAGGTGATCATGAGACTTCCCACGGCGATAAAAACAAGTACACTTGATGATAGTAACAAGATCCACGTCGTCCTCCTGACATGAGATTTAACAGAGAGATTAGGCTGTGAATGAATCGTTTGACATCCGTAAGAAGCAAGGCACCTACTGAAAACTAGTATCAGTATCATTCTTATGAACTGGAAGAAGAGAGATCACTTGCCAAAAGGAGAAATTGTCCACTGTCATTAAGCTTACGGACAATACAGTTTGGCAGTGTGAGCGACAATCTGTCAATGTCTTCCTCGTTGAGTAGCCACTGATCGTGTCCACTGCAATATGCTCATTACCAGTTATTCACATTAGAACATATCTTTGCAAGTAAAAGAGATTCAGAAAGAGAGAAATTTATTAGACCTCAAAAGTATCAGTGGTTCAGCTCTGACCGCGTTCATGTGAGAATTCGCAGATGCAACAGCAGACTTGACCAGTTCCAGCTTCCAAACAAGTGTGTCCTTAGAGAAGATCCTACTTAACATCTGTAGACGATCGATAAACTGAGATTAATACGCATTAGATCATGATCTTTTAAGCAGAATGTTTTTACAGGTAGATTAGATGAAACTGCGAAGAGATCTTTTAGCATCCCTCCACCCATTTGATGGAAAGAAAATTCATCTGACAATGCGTCTAGCGTTTCTGCCAATGGATCGCCTGCGTAACAAAGCCCCTTGTTTGTCATGTTTTAATAAGTTATTCATGAGGTTTAACCGTCACTGCTTTCTAAGTAAAATCAAGCTAAACCTGAACATAACATAACTTGGCGACACTTTATCCTTAAGCGAACATCAACTACATGAAGTAAAGATAGAAAATGACAAGAGCTAGAAGAAAAAATCAATGTACCTTGCTTAAATCCAAATGGTTCTTCCAATAGTGTGGGAACTCCATCTGGTAAGACACTCAGCATTCCCAATAGGGGCAGCGACACGAAGTCGTTGACATGTGTGGCTGCAACGAACAATGTCTACGATGAGAAATAAGATCACGTACATGGTGACCGACAAAATAAGAATCTAACCGACCGAGTTTTGTACCTGGATTAGCCAAGATCAGAGCAAGATCGACATTTGGATTCCTGGCTGCGACATCTAACGCAAGACATGCTCCAATAGATTCTCCAACTAGATATATAGGTCTGTTTGGGAAACGATTGTTCTCCGACTTGACTGTCCTCTCAATAAGCTTCACCAAGTCTGAAACACACAAACAAAAGTCATTGATCAGCGTTAAACCATTGCTGAGAAGGGACCAAGAAAATAAAAAAAAAGGTACCTTCAGCAGGAGTACGATCACTGAGTGGAATATGAAGGCACCATATATCAAATATCCTACTCAAACACAATAACATCAGAAGTGAAGATCCCTTACATGAGTATACTTCCAACTAGAAGGAGAAGTATTGAGGAATTTCAAGAAATAGAGAAACCATATTTTTGCTTTGAGTTGAGGCTTTTCTTTGTCATATTTCTTTCTTTTCTCAGCAGGAATGTTGCAAAAGAATGGAAACGAAATATAATAATGCGAACTTCTAAAGAAATGAAGAAGCAATAAAGAAGATTTTGAAAGTAACGTACTCCCCAAGTTTCTTGTGTTGGCGAATGAGCCCTAGTCCAGTACCATCGATACCTGCAAGTTTCTTAGTTTCTCAGTTTGGTTAACTCGAAAAAAACAAAAGAAGCTTATACTTTCATAGTTCCATGGAGGTTATTGGAATCAAGAGAGACGAACCAGGTATGAAAAGGAGGAGAGGAGAGCCTGGAGCCTGAGCGGCGCACTCCATCGGAGAGAACCAACGAGGCGGACCATCACCTCCGATGAAATCTCTCGCTTCCTTCAGAATGTCCGACAAGCTCTTCCTTGTTTTAGGACGCGCTGCATCCACATTCGAATACGGATTCACCACCACCTTCGCCACCGTCGTTTCTTCTCCGTTTTCGTCCTGATTCTCCCGTCTTCGTCGTACACCTCCATGAGTCTTCGATGCTACGGATCTGATCGCCGTGAGTGGATACTTGGAGGCAAAGCTCCGTTTATAACAGCAGAAATCAGCTTTGCAAAATGTTTCTCTTGAGGTAGACAATACGGGAGAGAAACCGAAGATGGAACCAAGTACTGTAACCGAAAATCGTGATTATAGAATCTCATTTAAAATAAAAAACTTCTCTGTTGTATTATACTATGAACTTCGGAGAAATAATATCACTAAAATATACCTTTCATGGTAGTAAATCTCAAGAGACCGTTTCACTTCTTTTTTGAAAGTGTTTGTTGTGTACATCTTGTTGTTGTTTATGTTGTTAAGTCTACCTTTACGTGGGGGTATTTAAGTTCCCGAATTAATACAACCCACGAAAATAGTTAATGCTTTTTGGTATAAAATGAGTAATTTTGAACAACTCAATGGACGCATGAACATAGTGTGCAGCTTAAAATATGGCGAAACGCAGATGAGGGGAATTTTAGTGGAAAGTGTTTATATGATTTTGAGTTTCTGAGAAATCTTATCACAATTTGACTAATTTCATGGAATCTATTTAGGACATTTTTCAAGAATTACACACGTGCTCATAAATGGTTTCACCTATATCTTGGTCGCAACGATTATTTAATAATTATATTTTCTGGAACCTGCCATGCAAAGTCTACAATAAAAAATAGGAAAAAGAAAGATTGATCCCCTCAACTCGATTAACTCATTAACACAACGATATCAATTGAAATACAAAAAAAAACTTGGTCAAATGATATTAAGATTCCTTCTCAGACTTTCGTAATTCCTGGACTATTAACAAGTGCTAGCTCAAAAAATGTCTTAAATATCACAATTGCTTCAAAATGCATATCAAATCTCAGACGAGTTATGAAGAATGTCCTTAAGACGTCCATGGTTCATGAAAAAATAATTCTGGACTAATTTTTAGTAATTTTTATTTTACAATTTGGGACCATGAGACCATATATATTGTTATCTAAAAATTGGCGGCCAAAACCAATGTTTTATCTGGCTACCGACCTGATTGAATGAATGTCTACTTAATTTCAGAGATCAAACGTCGGAATCTCGTTAGAGAAACCATGTGAGGCCTGATACAACATCCTTGGCAACACGTTTCTGTAGGGATCACTCTCTCTTTTCACTTTCAAATAGGCAATGCATTGTTCCACCTCAGACTTGACTTGCAAGTAAAGCTCTTGAGCCTTCTCTTTGTCTTTTAGCTCTTGTTCCTTACCTGCCACGAAAATAGAAACAAAGCCATTCCAAATATTCAGATCAGTTATTTTAAGGAGAGACCAACATTCAGATTAACCATATATATATATATATATATATATGTACCTGCTGTTTCTATTGGTTTTCCAAAATAATAGTAGAACCGCCCAGGAATCTTAGGTAAAAGTCCTGGCATATAGCAATCTTGGTTTCCCAATTCGCTCTCATCACCTTCCCTAATACATATAACAGTTAAAAATCAATGTTCATATGAGTTTTGCTTAATGAGTATAAAAATGAGAAAACATATAAATGCATATATAATGAAACACCTTAAGTTGCCAGCTTGCTTTGTTGCCTCTTCCATAAAATCCTTTAGGATAGGGATGTTCTTTTGATCATTACCATCCAGGACAATCTGAGAGTCATCGATCCATTGTCCTAACCAAAGTTAATAACTTGAAAACAATGCAGAGAGACAATTCTTCTTGCTAATACGCTAAACAAAAAATATCTAAAACGTTGAGCGCAGAATCTGAAGTATGTAGGTAGAAGCTGAGAATGTGTGTAAAATTCTGAATAGAACCATTGGTGGGCCATATAACATGGATGAAGTAGAGCTTATGGATATGGTAATTAAGATCACAGAGTTGAGTATAGGAAGCTTACCTCGCAGATGTCGTCTTCTCCAACAACACCAAAAGGAACGATTTTGGCTCCAAATTTAGAGGCAACTCTCACAAACTCAGGTTGCTCTGGCCAGAACAACTTGTACTCTTCTCCCTGCAAAAAGCATTTCAAAGAATGCAGAAACCGTAAGAAGGCTACAAACAAACAAACAGACTTTTGTTTTCCTTGTCTTCATGAGAGAAAGAAAAGCACCTTCATATGCAAAGCTTCACGGACACCTCCAGGATACAAAAGCACATGAGACTTTGAGCGCAGTAGTTTGTAGATATTGAAGTTGGTGACAGGAACTCCACCCATTATCTTGTACTTGTCAAACATCTGTGTGTCGACTAACGCATCTAGGTTGTTTAGAAAAAGCATCGGATGTGCCAAACCGCGCAAGTGAATGTTCCTCTCTTTCAAGAGTTGAGTCACCAATGGAGCTAGCTCAAACCCCAATAACATGTGGTATCCAACGTACAGAACAGGTCCCTCTGAAGGTAAACCTTCGAGGCTCCTTACAACCTTACCGTCTTCTAGAGTTGACAGCATTACAGGGGAAGTAGCATCTGTTAGCAATCTGCACCGCCACAAAATTATCATTCAGTATTCGCTATAGCCTTTTACTTGATAGACTGATTTGTTTTGCTAAGCATACAGATATCTCAGAGAAATTAGTGAGGCATTTTACCTGTGGTCATCTATTTGTTGTTTTAATTCAAATGGGGTAGGCTTAATGTAATCTGAAAGGTAGTCATGAGACTTCCCACGGCGATAAAAACAAGTACACTTGATGATAGTAACAAGATCCACGTCGTCCTCCTGACATGAGGTGTAAAAGAGATAGTTGAAGTATAGTTAGTATATCAAATCAATATTTGAGCCTAAGTTATCTTTCTTGTGAAATTGGATGTAGAGAGATCACTTACAAAAAACAGAAATTGCCCATTGTCTTTAAGCTTACGGACATCACATTTTGGCAATGTGTGTGCGTATCTGTCAATGTCTCCCTCGTTCAGAAGCCACTGATCGCGTCCACTACAATAGTCATAGCATTCACATTACACCATTGAAAAAAAAATTGCAAGTGCTAAAAAGGAGATTTAGTAACAAAATGAAACAGAGAAACTTGTTATACCTCAGAAGTATCAGTGTTTCAGCTCGGACCGCGTATATGTGAGAATTCGCAGACGCAACAGCAGACTTGAGCAGTTCCAGCTTCCAAAGAAGTGTGTCCTTAGGGAAGATCCTACTCAAAGTCTGCAAATACTTTTGAGATGAACTGAACATAGCAAATGCATATAGATCATGAGTTTCTAAGAAGGTATTCGTACAGGAAGATTAGCTGAAACCGCAAGGACATCTCTTAGTATCCCTCCACCAAATCCACCCATTTGATGGACAGCAAATTCATTCGTCAAGGCGTCTAACATTGCAGTCAAAGGATCTCCTGCTTAATAAATCCCCCGGAACAAAGAAAAGACATTCTTGTCATGTTTCCACGATGCTGTACAACATTTTACAGCCTTCACAGCTTTCTAAGTATGATCAAGAAGACATTTTAAATATCAAGCTTGAAACTCAATCAATGTGTTATGATCCACGTGGAGACACTTTAAGAGTCCTCGAAGCAAACTTCAATCAACTACATGAAGTCAAGACAGAAAATGAGAAGAGAAGAGAAAAGTGTACCTTGCTTAAAACCAAATATTTCTTCCAATAGTGTGGGGATTCCATCTGGTAAAACATTCAGAATTCCTGATAAAGGCTGCGACATGAAGTTGTTGACATGTGTGGCTGCAACATAGAATGTCTACGATGAGAACAAACGTACATATTTCGTAACATTAACAGACAAAAACAAAAGAATCTCACAGAGCGAGTTTTGTACCTGGATTAGCCAAGATCAGAGCAAGATCGATATTGGGATTCCTGGCTGCAACATCTAACGCAAGACATGCTCCAATAGATTCTCCAACTAAATAAATAGGTCTGTTTGGGAAACGATTGTTCTCCGACTTAACTGTCCTCTCAATAAGCTTCACCAAGTCTGAAACACACACAGACAAAAGTCACTAATCCACATTAAGCTATCTTCTTGGTTAGAACATGTATTCTTTTTTAAGCAAAAGAAGGCACCTTTCGCAGGAGTACGATCTCTGACTGGAATGTGAAGGCACCATACATCAAAAATCCTAGTCAAAGGCAACAAAATGAGGGAACTTCCAGAAACAGAGAAACCATATTCTTGATTTCAGTGTAGAAACAAAGGCATGAATGTTGCAAAAATGGAGAAAGATAATGCAAAGTTGCAAACTTCAAAAGAAAATGAATTAAAGAGTAAATTTGAAAAAATTTACTCACTCCCCGAGTTTCTTGTGGTGCCGAATGAGCCCAAGTCCGGTTCCATCGATACCTGCGAGGTTTTTTTAGTTTCTCAATTAATTACAACAAAACCAAACGAAATCATTTATGTTTTGCCGCTATAAACGATATGACTGGTCTGGTGAATATCCACTGTCCACACCATGTGGGTCATCGACAGAAAATCAAATCCCACCATCCACGTCTATTATTGGAGATCTCCTTAGATAAATGTAGATGATGTTTTTAATTGGCTAAAATATCCGGTTTTTTCTTACAGACAGTATCGTGGTTAGTTTCGGTCGGAGATCTACTATACTATGGTTACAAAAAAAAAAAAAAAAAAAAAAANTTAGAGAACGAACCAGGTATGAAAAGGAGAAGAGGAGAGTTTTGAGCCTGAGCGCTACACTCCAACGGAGAGAACCAACGAGGTGGACCATCTTCTCCGACGAAATCTCTCGCTTCCTCCAAAAAGTCCGACAAGCTCTTCCGCAAATCGGAACGCGCCGCCTCCACTTTCGCGTACGGATTCTCCACCACCGTTATAGCCGCCTTCGCTCTTTCTCCTTCTTCATCCTTGTTATTAAGTATTCTTCGAACAGCTCTGTGGTTCGTCGGTGTTACGGATTTGATCGCCGTGACTCGATGCGTCGTCCTTCGTCGTGGGTTTGACTTCGAACTGCGGAAAGCAGCGTTGCCGGCTCTTTCTACTGAGGCGGGAGAGAGACCGAAGACGGAGCCAAGTGCTGTGACCTCCATTGGAGAGATTCCTGAGTTTTGCTCGGATCAGAGTTTTTCTTCTATTTGTTGAAAATGAGGTTACGACAAAACTCAATCCATACTAAGAGCCAAGAAAGTGCGCGGAATAGAAAACTTTACTATTTCCTTTTTGAAATAAATAATAATAATAATTTTTGAAATGCTACATGAGAAAAGTACACGTTTCGTATTTTATAATTTAACAGTCGATGATTAGTTGGATAACTAGATTTAGTATAAAGAAATGGGAGATCTGGTGGTAATCATGATGATTAAAGTACAATAAGGAAAAGAATCGTTTGTGGTCCTACAAAAACAAGTTTAGCAAATGTCCAAAAATAAACAAATTAATCGTGAATTATAATATTTTACCCGAAATGATTAGATTTAAGGAATAGCAAACTTTTTTTTGAAAGTTGGTTGACTAAACTAGTGTTTATCAGCTGACACAAGTCTTTAGAAAATGGTTAAAATCAATATTAACACCTTTTTTTTTTGGTATAAACCAACAACAGTGACTTCTTGGATCGTGTTATAATTTACATACAAGTTAAAGACGTGCAAGGCTCGTATACTCAGATTTCTACAAACAGAACAAAACTTACAAGTCAAAATTTATTGAACTTACAACAAAACCTATAAGGAACTTTCAGTTAAAGACGTGCAAGGTTCGTAGCCCCAGATCCCAGAGGCGGTGTCCACACACATATGTTGTTGTAGGATGTTTAATTTGGTCCCAATATGTTCCTTTTATTGGCAAAAAAACACACACACATGACTTCGGCTGTACATAAGTGCCTAACGGATACGGACACAAATTTAATTATGGGTATGGGCCGGTAGGTATTAGACATGATACTTTCTTAGAGCATGTACATCAGTGAACCCCCTCTTGGGGTTCTAAAAAATTTAAATTTTTTTTTTTTTTTTTTCAAATCGAAAAAAAAAAAATAAAAAAAAATTGGCGAATCATTTGACGACACGTGGCGAACTCGAAGAGAGAGAAATCCTAAAATTAGAATTTTTTAGGATTGAGTTCGTTACTGTTCATGGGGTCCACAAATATTTTAATATTTTTTTTTTGTGAACCCCATGTTGTGATCCTCCAATGTACATGCTCTTAGACCCGGACCAAGAGCTATTAAACCAACGTACTGTTACGTACATATAGAACTGATTGTCGACGTGGGACAAAATACTTCACCAATTACAGACGACAGAGTAAACGAAAAATATATAAAAACTGCGTGTCATTAATAGTTCTAATTTCACATAAAAAAAAATCAAAAGAAATTTAAAAAATTGAACTTCAATTGGTGGGGTGAGCCAGGCCCGTGCAGTAGTGCAACGCATGGGTGACTCGTAAAAGCCCAGATAGCAAGCTACCTTAATGGGCTTTTCCCCTAAAAAAATAGAGTTAATATCGTGTGGACCGATGGCCCACATATCAGATATTAAACTGATAAGAACAGATACTACACTTGATCTTAGCCAAAAGGCCGAGAAAGGTATGAATTGTTTAGGGTCTCGAGCTTCCTATTTATTGACTAACTTTCAGACAGAGCAGCTTGTGTTTTACCGATGTGGGACAGAATAACCAAAACGAAATTTAGTCCATTTAAATGTAGTTACGTGATACGCATCGGCCCAGCGCAAACTTAGCCCATATATTGGTGGTAGCTTTTAAGGCCCTTTACACTAAATCCATTTTCTTTTATAAATTGAAGTGACCCCATTTTCTTTTACACAAAACGTCAATACTATTGTTTAATTTTGTGTGATACCAATTGATGAACATTCAATGCAAGTTAAAAACAAAAAAAAAACCAATTGATGAACATTGTTCTGCAGTCTATGCCAGTGAATGTAATACTTTTGAAAATTTACTGAAACGACATGATGATATATATGATGTTGACATCCGAACCAAATCAAATCTCAACAATCGTTTATGAAAAAGATATGGATGATAGAAAAGAGAGATTCGACTACTTTCGGATAATGAATGGTATTCTGATTCTTTAGATTTAAAGGTATTCTAGTTCTTTTATCTAACGGTCAAACCTTTTTATATCCAAAAGAGGTGATATTTATAGATGTAACACGTCGTGAAAGTTTTCCTATTTTGGATTTTAAAATAAACAAATTTATATGTATCTTTCTAAAGTTAGAGAAAAAAGTCAAGAACAACTTGCCCATACCAGAAGGCAGAAGCATCAATTCAAAGGACCATACTTTTGACACAATGCGCGGTGACCACATGACTTCATGCATGTACACTATTTTCTTTTTACATTTTAGATGCAATTAAAAGAAAACTAATACTCCCGTAAATTCATATGATTTTTTTTAAACTGTACCAAATGATCGAGAATATGAACTTAACCTGTGCACATTTTTTACTAAAACAAGCTTCATGATAAGAAGAAATATCTTTCTTTGACCCTATTTCATTCATTCTATTTTCTTTGGGTAATTGCTTGGACTCTTGATTTTTCATATATATGACTTATATAATCGTGATCATCACATATTCAGATTACACATATATGTACGTGTTAGTACCTAGCAGATTCTGCATCACTCATATATACTAGGCTCTCTAGCAAATTCGAGACTAAGCGCATAGCCGCAACAAGTCCTTTTGGATACCCCGAAACCCTCATAAATCTAGCGTACCTTCTTGGAAGTCTAGAACCCCACCAACATCTACTAGTTGATCCATTATCTGCCGCGTCTATATTGTGCATTTGAAAGTTGAAACCATTAATTAGTTTGCTGTTAATCTTTTATATATTTAACGGTTTCATAAAACATAATATCAAACTTAGTCAGTGTTATATTTAAATCCATATTCAAACGAACCAGAACACAGTTATTTTAAGTTGATTGAGCCAACCACATCTAAATTCTCATTAGTTAATCCATCGATCTAAGCAAAAATTAAAGTCGTACAGATTGTTATATTAAATGCTAGCTCTATTTATTTCGACAAAGTAAAATTTCTACAATGTGGAAACTCTTATACCCACAAACGAAATACGATGTATATATTTTGTGAATGGACCGGCCAAAAAAAAAAACATTATCTTAATGACCCCAAAAATGGTCCATTAAAAGGAACATATTCCGGTGATGGAGAATACAAAGTTGACCATATTCAGCCCATGCAGAAAAGAAGATATCATTTTAGAAATTAGTATGCATATATTCCTTCTCAAGGGTTATAAAAAGATAGCAGATGCATGTGAGCAATGAGTACAAACATTTAGAGACGACTAATGAAGTCTAATGAGGAAGAGAGGTCTAACATGGCGAAAAGAGTCATGTTTAGTAGCCAAGGATGACTTGCCTGCTCTTTTTCACCTCCGTGATTCAATCTTAAGTTGATGGGTTTTGGACTATTATGCAAATAGCATGTATAATAGTTCTAAAACCATGTTGAATCTTTGTGGGTTAGGTTTCAGGCAGTCTCCTTGGCTATTTTGACATACTTTTTTCATCCATGTTATACCTATTTTTTCTTTTTCTTTTTCTCTTCGAATCCATATAATTTTATTATAATTCTACTAAAAAGATTAGTCGTCTGATCAATCTCTGATGAAGCTTTATTCGAAAATGCATTTGCTACAAATGTATGTGGTGAGTGTGTGCATTTTTTAGAAGGAGATGTCAAAGATGGATGGAAGAATCATATTTGGTAGCCAAGGATGACTTGCCTACTTCTTTGAGAAGTAAAATGGTCATGGGTCATGTTTGAAAAGTGAATATATATGAGTAGCTTATATCAATTAATAATCTAATGACCATTTTGCTTATATAAAAGATATTAGGCAGTCTCCTTGGCTATCCTTATATGTTCTCCTCTCTCATCTCAGACATTTACCTTCATCTGAATAAGAGAAACACGATCGACATGAAAGATCATGGAAAGGTAATGTTGGTGACTTTTGAGCTTTCTGTTTCTATATATAATTAGTGTATATTTATGTTTCACATTTTGCTTATACATCAATATATATACAGTAATTTAATACATCATGCACACACATACACATATATACTATACAATGTATTATCCAAAATAACCTTTTGAGATACATAAAATTTGTTGTAAGGTCAATATAGAAATAAAATTTCATGTGACGACTACAAAATTTGACATTAGTTTGACTTGGGTGAAAAAACAACTTAACGTTAGCAAAACTATATTGCAATGTCTTTTTATAAGAAAAAAAACTAATTAATGAGATTCACAGTGATGAAAGATTTTCAAGCAATTCTTCTTCACGTACTTATTACCTAATCTGATTTTCGGTTGTTATATACATGGTACTTTCAAATGAAGAAAAACATGTTTGTTCTATCACAACTACAACTATTTAAAAAAAAAATTATTTTTATTCAGACTTTATTAGTCACTAGTGATAAATCATAAATTAAAAAAAATATTAAACTATTATTGATTTAAATATATTAAATTTTATTATTCTCCAAAAAGCTGTGTATTTATAGTTAAATTTAAATATGTTTTTTTATATGTTTCCGTCTCCGCGGATATCTCTATTAAAACTAAAATATCTATTTTCTTACTAACTATATATTCTTTGTTTTTTATTGAACTCTTGCGGTGGAAACAAAAATGAACTCGGAGACCCAAAATTTATATATTTAATTTACAAGTAGTATGGATGTATAATATACAAAAGGTCTAATAATCAAATAAAAGGAACGTGATCTGCATGACCACACCGCACGTTCCATCCACAAATAACCGTGAAGCTTATAATCAAATCGATTATAGTGTAAATATAATTATTTACCACCGAATTCTTTTGTCGATGCAGAGCTATAACCTTAATCCCCGTTGATGCCAAAAAAAAAAAAAAAAACCTTAAACCCCGTCGTTTAGTCTTCTGTTTAAACTAACTTTTTAATCCTTTTGAAAATCGCAAAAAGGACATATATTGACATAAGAGTAAGACATTGCAAAAGTATTGCGACGTGATATGATATGATCGATTTTGATACATATTTGGTTCCATATGTGCGTGCATATATGTTCACTAACTAATATGCAAAATAAAAAAATACAATATAGTAGCTAACTAAATACATTATTATGTATTGATCCACTATATGTCTACTAATATTGCATATTTCTCTCTCTGTATATAATTTCGACCGAGGGTTTAACTAAATATGGTTGGTTTCAAAAATTAAACTTTAGAAATGTAACTAGCCCTCTAAATAATTTGTAATTAAAATGCTATAAATATTGGCAAAATGAAGAAAAAAATATTGGATTTATTTATACTGTATTAAGCAAGAAGGTGAATATCCACATCTTTGTAGTCCAACATAGAAAGAAGAACAAGAAGCTCTCGTCTCAGGCCTGACTCGTGACTTGTGAGTGACCATCGGTGAGTAAGAGAAAATGAAGATCGGAATGAGGAAGCTCTCATCGGCGTCGGCTCTTGTATTCCTTGCATTGATCTCGGCCGCTTCAATGGCGACCTCGGAGGTCCCTTTCATGGTCGTCCACAAGAAGGCGTCTCTCTCTAGCATCAAATCAGGAGCACAACACGTCTCCGTAACCATCGACATATACAATCAAGGATCCTCGTAAGTCTCAACTTCAATCATCCTCGTCCGAATTTCGCTGATTGTTTCTTAGATCTAGCTTCGTTTGTCTCCTTTGGCTCACAAAACATGTTTGCATGCTCTCGCCGATCGAAATCTGCAAAAAAAAATCGAGTGGGATTGTTCTCGGAATCATCATACGTGCGTTGTTTAAACTACATTCTATCGACGCCTAGAAAGACCGTCAAGGTTTTGTGGTATTTGAATCGAATTTGACTTTCTGTATAATATCGGATCTTGATTTGCTTACAAAGAGATTCAAGAAGAAAGTCAAATGTTATCAACGATACGATTTTTTTCAAGACTTGTAGTATACTTTTTGAATTATGTGCTTATTAAATTTTTACAGCTCAGTATTAAAAAAAACGTTTCGGTTTGTGTATTTTTTTTTTCTTTCAGGTCAGCATATGATGTAAATCTGGCAGATGATAACTGGAATTCAAATTTATTTGAGATTGTTAGTGGGAACACTTCAAAGTCATGGGAAAAGCTTGATGTGTAAGAAGAGTTTCTCATTTTTTTACTTTTTTGTTGAATTTTGAGAAAATTTAAAACTTGATGTCTTTGGTTTCTTCGCATGTAGCGGTCAAGTTCTGTCACATTCATTTCAGTTGCAGACTAAGACAAAGGGTCTGTTCTATGGTTCACCAGCTGTTGTTACTTTCCGTGTCCCATCTAAGGGTGTTCTTCAGGTTTCTTTTCTATTGTACTCTCTGTTTCTCTAATTATGATTGTTAAGAATAAATCAAAGGCATCATATGTAGTTATGGTTTTGTCTTCTTTATTTCTGCCTTGAAAATTAGGCGTATTCAACTCCAATATTGCCTCTAGATGTCCTTGCAGAGACCATCCCTGAGAAGAAGCTTGAATGGGTAAATGTGAATTATTTCGTTAAAAAAAATAATAACTTGATTTTATTTACATTCTTGACTCGTCCTCTGTAATTAACTAACTTAACTGTTCTCTGTTTTCCATGGACTCCATCTTGAACGCGGCTAATATTCAGGCAAAGGTATGTCAAAAATATTCAGTATTTCTTATCTCAATCATTTAACGTAGTTTCTAAACAGCGGAAAACTTGGTGAAAGTTACAACAACAGTTATTGTGAAGATACACTGATTCATGTGAATTGGGTTAATTTAACATCCATTGTTATATGAGTCATGATGACCCTCTACGGACAGTTTAAGCATCATACACTTCATAAATCATATCTCATGTTATCTTATGATCTGACGATTGTGATTTTTTTTATCTGCAGAGATTGTTGGGTAAATTTGGACCTCAAGTCTCAGTGATTTCGATTGTTGTGACGTTTGTGTATTTGATGGCAACTCCATCAAAGGGAAGCAAGAAGAAGCGTTGAGCTTTTGATGCGGCCATTATCACCTTTTCATGTTAGCAAAAAGAGAGTTCTTCTTCTCTCTTTTTTGTTGGGAACATTTCCTCATTTGTAGTTGACTTTTTTTTCCTGTCTACCTTTCGAATCTATACAGACCAATAGCACGACCTTTTACCAAAAAAGTATAAAGTCAGACTAATAACAAGACCACTCTTACTTTCATAAATAAAATAAATTCTACAAAAAAGAAAAAGACAGAGAAGGTTCAATTTTCATGTAAAACTGAGCAAGAAGAAACTAGTGATCATCATAACGGCAAGTAGGGTTCTCAAAGGCAATTGATTTAATCTTGTCGGAGCTCGAGTCAATTTTGTAGTTTGGCTTCATCACAAGTAAAGCTCATCGTCCCTGCCATCTTTTATAATGCTTACGATGGATTGTAATTATTTAAATGTGAAATATAAATGAGAAAAACACAATCAGCCATGTCTAAATCCAAATTGTAACTCTAAATCGGAAATGTATAGGCAATCGAGTACTAATACGCTCAAAGCCATAATTAAAGTGGTAACTGGTAAGCGTAAACTCCATAACAGAAGATATTACAAATTAAACTAATTTTTCCGAACAATTCACGTAAATGAGTAGTCAAACGACGTGAACAGCTACGCTGTGACAGGTGTCTTAATGTAATTGGCAAAGTGTCGGCAGATCTTTCCTCAACTCAAGCGTACTTTTGTTTCGTCAATCCCGATTCTGATTCTCCTCAGACCAAACAGCGAATTTTGATTGTCTTTTGCTCCTCTTTCGTTGTAAACAATAATAAAAAAAAATGAGCTACGAGAACGTCCCGCCGGAATCTTATCCTCCTCCAGGTTCGTAAAAATCGTAATCAACTTCTACTTCTGTGATTCAGCTTTTTGATTAGTTTCGTTTCTAAAATCTCGGTTTCGTGGTGATGATCATATCAAATCCGGTTAGGTTACCAATCGCATTATCCTCCGCCGGGTTATCCATCAGGACCACCGCCTCCAGGATATCCTCATCAGCCACATGGATATCCACCGTATCCACCACCACAACCGTCTTCGCGCCCTCCTTACGAAGGCGGCTATCAGGAGTACTTCGCCGGAGGCTTTCCTCCTCCTCCTCCTCCGCCTCCGCAGAACTACAACCAATGCCATCATGATCATCACTACTACCAGGACTCCAACTCTGGCTGCACCTCTTTCCTCCGTGGCTGGTTCGTCCCTCTCGATCGATCTCCTTCTTTTCCATCCTCCATGATTTTTCTCACATCGCTGTTTCGTTACTTACTACGTCTTTTAGTAGTGATGATTATGATTCGATCCTTGCGTATGTTTTTCGTGTTAAAAAATCCCTATGGAGTCTTTAACTATCGAAATATTGCTTTGCTCTTTGGGTATTTTAATAAGAGATCACTTGACAGTTCTGACTTAGATAGATTATGTAAAAAAAACACTATGTGAAGTAGTGTTGAGTTGCTGTCACTATAGGACATCATCTTCTTTTGTACACTAACTTAACACAAGCACAAATCTTACGTCCTTTTTGCTCTTCCGTCTTTAAGCATTTTTCAGCTTCTTCATTTGTTGTGTGCTATCTTGTTTCCTTTATGTTTCGACACAGCGACATCTAATTAACCAATTTGTTTTCTTTTCTTTTGTTGTGTGTGTGTGTGTCTGGATGATTCAGTCTCGCTGCTCTCTGTTGCTGCTGTGTGTTAGAGGAATGCTGCTTCTAAGATTGGAGAGTTTCTAATTCTCGCGCGTACACCCTTCTTTCTCTTCATTTTCAAACAGTATACCCAAAAACTTATGATTCAATATCTGTCTATCTCTCTCTTTTTCTCAAGCTACTAATGTGTAATGAAAGATTACTTCAGTTAGGTGTTGGGATGCGCCTACAAGACCATGGTTCTGAAACCATGGGTAAAAGGGCATTCTTTAATTGTATGCGACATTTGGAAAGAAGAACTTTGAATAAGCTTCGAAACTTAATTTGTAATCTCTATACCAAGAAGATATTATTGCATAAATGGTGGAAAAACTTGTGTGGATGTCACACTGATTATCTCTTGCATAAATTCTATAAAACTTTGCATTCCTGAGGTGTTAAAAGACTGGTGATGATCAGAAGTACAGTTACTTGACTATATATTATGTACATTTTTTTCCTTTATTAGTACAATCTTAGCAAGGTGGAAACTAATTTAATCTAATCAAACAAGCTTATCAAAAAACAAGCCACAGCACTTGTAATAACTAAAAAACAATAAATCACCGGACGAGAGTCAACAGAGAGAAAGGGAAAAAACAGAAACGCTTTCACGAAAGAATTAGTTCTCGTCTTAAATAAAATAAAATAAAATAAAAATACACCTAATTTCGGAAAGGAGACACGAACGGCAGACGACCAATCAGAATCTCAGAAGACCAGAAGCACTGAACCAGTTCCATGTTTGGTCGGAACAAAAAAAAGACTAGAGAATCCATACAAATGGCGGCGCATCAATCCTTGTCCCAACCACAGTCCGGTACAGATACAGTTTATCCACCTTCTGTCTTCCCTCGTGTCCGTTTTCCTCCATCCGGTTATTATCGTTCTCGTGTATGATCTCTACATTGAGCCATGGCGCTTTCTGTGCGAGCCTTTTGCATCCGCCGAGCGTGACTTCACATGACGACATCCAAAGGGATCGCATTGCTTCATACTTGTTCACATCAGCAAGTAGCGCCGTATCCCCAAACGGACTATCCCGAATCTCTAGCTTCCTCATCTTTTTGCAACCATTCAGGACATAGAGCATGCCTTTGTCCGTGTCTCCTGCAAAAGCTATCGAGAGCATCTCCAGCTGAGTTGCGAACATCCCAATGTAGAGGAAGACTTGGTCCGTGAGGAGACCCGAGACTGAAAGCCGTCTCAGGTTCTTGCAGGCTTGCACGATTGCTCCAAAGCCTTCGTCTAGAGGTTGAGATGTGACGTGGTCGGGTTTGTGTGGCTCGAGGATGCAGAGCCTGAACCGGATGAAATTTGGACAGTTCTTGGCAACGGTTATGAGCGCTGCGTTTGTCATCTGCTGGCAGAAGTAGAGAATCGAGTGAAGCTTAGGGCAACCTGCGGAGATGGCGACTAGACCATCTTCGGTCACAGCTGTGTTGCCTCCACCGCGTAAATCAGACGGAAAAACCCTAAGCTCTTGTAGTTCTTTACATGTAGAAGCTACCACTGCAAGCCCTTTGTCACCTATACTATCCAATATCTACAATAAAAACCATCAAAAGACAATTACGAATAAGTATCTCGATCTGCGGAATTCATCAGTTTTTGAAAAGAAACAGAGATCAGCTTACCCATAACCGCTGGAGTTTCTTGCAATGCTGAATAAGCTTAATGAGGTGGCTGCCATGGATCTCAGCTGCGTAACTAAGATTCAAGGAGGTGAGGTTATGACATATTGGGTGGAACGCTGAGAGACAGTGAGGAGCAGCCTCTAAAAAGCCAGACAGACTCCTTAACGATGTGCATTTCTTTATGGCAGCCTGGAGTTTCATGTAGGACTCTGAATCTGGGTCATTCTCATACGACCCTACCCCTAAGTCAACTATCTGCGGCGCGCAGGCCATTAACCTTGCGAGCGCATCGAGCGGCACTGCACGGTTTAGCTTCAAACTCTTAAGGTTCGGAGACCTTGCGACTAGCCTCTCTAAGGCCACCAGATTGGTTTCTCCTTCGAGACACGCAAAGTTCAATGTGACGAGAGTCGTGTAAGTCTCTGGGAAACAGCTTAGCCATTGACCTCTGTGATCCTCGATTTCGTTCTCTTGCAAGTCCAGATCTCGAAGATGCCTGCAAAGAAGGCAAAACTTGTAAAACAAAACTAATCATCCATGATTAAATGGTAGACATTTATAAATCACAGTCTCATTAGGACTCATTTGCAATACAGAGAATGTGAATTCCACCTATTTTTCACTATGAAGTTGCATTGTTCTTTATCACCTCAACAACAAAAAGCATACATTTTTAAACGTAAACTAGGTATTAATGAAACAAAGCATCTATAGTCAAAGCCTTAGTCACATACCAAAGCTAAAGTGTTCACACTAATGCTTTTAGCCAACAAAATTCAACCAAACCCATAACATTGCAACAACATTAGAACGAGCAGCAGAGGCAAAAGAAAAAGCCTTTTACCTGCAATTGGCGGCAATGGAGGCAAGACCATCAGTGGTAAAACCTTCGCAGCTAACAAGCACCAAAGACTTGAAATTGGCAAAGGAACGCGAAAGCAGCTCCAAGCTCTCGTCAGTGACAACCATCCGCTTCAACCTGAGCTCCTCTAAGCCCACGCGGCTCCTCGCCAAGGCCTCAATCCAAGGCTGCACAAAGCCTCCCCATTCGTGAGGAACCAAGTTGAAATCAGCGAAATGAGGCTTCCCTTTCAGCGTCAAGGATTTGAGACAAGGAAACCTCCGGAGCAACCTCTCCGGGTTAATGGCGTAACAGTTTCCGATGAACACGCTCTGCCTACTGTATCTCTCGATCTTGTACCACGATTTGCAAACCAGAGATATCGCGTTCCTGTCTCTGTGACATGTTACGAAGTCGAATACGTGCTCTATTACTTCATCTGGGAAATAGTTCATTTCTTCCTTTCTTCTTCTTCTCTTCTCTCTATAGCAGCAAGAACCCTAATTCTCAGCTAGATCCCAATAAAATCACTTCACTTTTGACTCAAGAGTCTCAGACTAGGGAGCTCAGCATCCAAAGATATCAGAAGCTTCGAAATTGAGAGCTGGAGAAACACCAAACTTAATTCACCAGATCCACACAAAAAGTCTATAAACTAAACGTGGAAGGAGATTATTTTTAGATCTACAGAAAGGAAAAAAAAACAAGTAGATCTATAACGAACTCGAAATTGCTTTGAGAATCAATAAAAAAAAAAAAATGAACAAATTCTTCGGAGAGCTCAAACGAGTGAGAGACTCACTGAAAGCAATCTGTCGATATCAAAAACCGTTATGATTACAAAGAGGAAGAAGAGAACGTTGACAATGATCGAGAATCATAATAGATCTGCAGAATCTCTTCTCTCCCCCAAAAAAAAAAAAAAACAAATTCGACCATAAATAGAAACTTGCTTCGTCCCTCTGAAACAAAAGAGCTACGAGAAAGAAAGAAAGAAGGAAAAAATAAAGAGCAAAGAAAAAAAAAATCAAAATCTAATGATGATGAGATGATCAGAAGATTGATGAGAGAGAGGTCACGACGCAAGCAAAGGCAAAGCAAAAGCCCAGAAAAAAAAAAAAGAAAAAAAAAATGATAACTCTCTCTCTCTCTCGGTGACTACTTGCTAATGGAAAATAAGTCTTAACCAACGAAGAAGCACATCACAGGAAGGTCCCACCTGTGGCTGACCGAAACAAACCGTGGTTAGGTGAAACCGTGGTTAATTAAAACCGTGGTTATTGATGAACCAACGGTGAGAAATGGTTCGAAGGAGAGGCGAGGAAGGGATCTTGGCCGTTGATGTGAATGGCATGCATGTGTCCTTATCACTGGTTACGAGGCCATTCGCCAAAGAGAAAAAAGGGAGGGTGATGTGGTAGTGTCAGAGTTGAGGAACATCTTGAAACGCCCCCGTTTTGTACATTTAATTACGGGGAAGTGCCACGACAGTCTTGTGGCGAGTAGCTACATTTCCTTACTCGCAGGGACGAAATATGAAAAGAAAGAAAAGAGAGTCATTATTAGCTGTGTACTAAGTTTAGTACATTAATAATCATCAATTATTCAACTAATGTGTGATTAAAGATTGATTAGTCTTTTTTTTATCTGTATAAGCTGTAAATTGATTATATGAAAAAAGCAAAATCGTATAGTTCGTTTCCCATGCTTGTTTTTTTGGATATAACATAGCTTTACATATGTTTTTCGATAAATTGCATGTTATTTTATCTAATAGTGATGTTTTACATAGTATCATTTTAGTTGCATATATTTATACAAATTCTGGTTTCCATATTGACCATCTACCTAAATTACCTTAATTAAAAATATTAGAAGCCTTTATTAACAACATGTTTTGCGAAAAGCATAAATTTCTGAAACAGGTTAGGTAATTACAGAAATCACATTCTGAATTTTATTAATTTTGGGATTTAAAAGGAGGAAAAATAGAAAAGTAAGGCTGGCTGAATTTGTCTGATATGAGGACATACACCATCCGTGGAGATACGTAGTCAGTAGGTGATGACATTAGCAAATTTAGTATTAAATTGTCTTTCTACTTTTTTTTTTTCTTACCGAATAAATCCAAACACAATTCAAATAAAAATCGACAAAAATATTTAAGCTTCAAAATGGTGGCAGCAATTGGAAGGAGTATGTTTGATGTGAAAAATACAGTGTACCTATGGTTGAAAGTGAAATGGTGGGTTGGATTATTAAATGACACATGAAAAAATATGGATGGATTATATAACTTTTAGTTTAATTTTTGTAGTGATTCAAATGGAAGCAGCTTTTTAAAATATGTTTTTAATATATAATATATGTTTTTAATACAAATAACAGGAAATTATTTGATATATAGAAATTCTATATCAGTATCTTTTAATATCCACACACCAGTTCAGACAAAAACACATAAGAGAAAAAAAAAACATTTTTAGATATTTTGGAACTATTAACCGTATTTTCTCAATGATGCCAAGAGAATATGAGTAATTTTTTAGACACACTAAAAAACCAAGTAACCAACTATCCTTCGCCAGTAAAACTTTGAAGTGAAATAAAATAAAATAAACATATATATAATGAAAAAGAATGAAATAAAAATAAGAATAAAAAGATGGGTGTAGGCTTCATAATCGTACTCAATTATAGACCCACTTGCATATAATTACAAAAGGGAGCACACAAAACAAAAGTATTATTATTGGTTGAAAGAGAAGAGTCAGTTCCTTGCCTCTTACCACCAAACGTTTGTTTAGTTGTTTTTAGAGAGAAAATTTGGCTCAAGACCTCTTAATTAGCTAGCAATAATTAAAGACCCATAATTAAACTAGAATGAACTAGCTATTGCCTATTGGAGTGTAATAAACATCGATCACACGGATAACAACCTTGTATTGCATGTCTTTAAGTATGATATATTATACTAACACATCTTGCAGATGACTCGCATTGTTTGTTAGATGAATCTTTTCATTATAATCCTTACATTCGTAATACATCAAATCTAAGATACAAACAATTTGCTAACAACAGAATTTACCATCCAAAAATTCACTATTACTTTTTTCTTTTTGCGTAAGCCTAACTTATATAATACCATGTATACATAATACATGTTAAGTAGTTTGTAGACATAGGTTTCTATTTAGTCATACAAAATATGGTGAGTGGATCTTCGAAATAACTTTCCAGAAATGTGAGAAATTAAAATTGTCCGGTGCATACCGAAAAACGATTAGGAAGTGGCATGTTGTAGTCTATTGTAGGTTTGGATATTTCCAAATTTGGGAAAAAACTATGGATAATTTAGATATTTAATTTTATCACCATTTTTCATATTCTTTCTTTACTCATTTGAATAAAATAAATATTTTCTTTTTGTCGACGAATAAGATTAAGAATCTTAAATAAGAAAGTACTTAAACAGATGAGAAAAGAAGTAAACGCAATACCCTTCTTAAAATGCTCCGGGACTAGTTTTTTTTAACTCTCTATAAACGTTAATCTAAAAGTCAAAAATTGTATGGATATAAAAGGGAAAAAATAGTGGATGTGCATAGTTGGTTTTTGAGGATAGGTCCACTCATCTCTTCTATCTCATCATATTCTACACAAAAAAAATGGCTGCCATGTGAAGACCACCATTTCATTTCTCCCTCTATTCCCTTTATATAGACATTTGTCAAAATTTTCATTATTACACCAAATTAACCATAATTGCAGTTTTAAAAATCATTATCTAGCCGTTAATTGATGGTTTCTTTCTATTGGTTGCAAAAACAATTACTAAACTATTTACTCTACTTTTTTGGTCAATTGGGTTTCTCATCTTTCCTTTAGTTTTCTAAAATAGTATGATTTCATATCCTTTACTGGTTGATTCTTATTAATAATTATCTATGGATCATTATATTTTTAAAAACTGTAAGTATAGCAATATAATAAAAAACAAGTTTTGCGTTTTTCTTTATCACAAAATTGGGCAAAACTTTTATTTTTATTTTTCTAAAATTATTTTATAGTTTTGTTTTATCCATTTAATTTTGGGTTTAGTTTTAAATATCGATCTTATTTTTCTAACTTAATATAAACCCATTTATTAATCGTAAGTTTTAGTTTCTCTGTATCTGAGACTATATCTCTGTGTTTAGAGTTTTATGGTGTAGCCTATGCCATTGATTTCCAAAACAACAAAAATAAAAACAGAATTGTATTCCTGTGACCTCTCTTTCCTGTAGCGAGGATTGCTAGCTCATGTGAAAGCAGAGTCTAAGCCCAAGAAGGCCCAAAGCATGTGTCATCATGTCACATGTCCGAATTATTTATGCATAACATTGGTGGTCCACACTTTAAAAATGTCTCTTTGGTACGTTGAGGATAAAACACTCACTGTATATATACATTAATACATACAAACACAGTAAAGTATGTATGTACATATTTCATATTGACAACATTAGATGTGTCACTTTTGATTTGTCCCTTCCAGGTGGTCCTCTCTACCTTGTTTTGTCGATCACCCTTATGAGATTTCAGAAACGTGGTTTTTTGCCCCCATAGCACAAACGACTATAGAATATGGTAATCGTATTCGAATCTACTATTTTTAGTGCATTTGTGTGTTTATATATATTAGAAGGAAAATAAACTAGTTTATAATTATCTCTCAAATATTGCATAAATTATAAAAAATACAACACATCAGCAAACGAAAAAACAATGTTTAGATTGTGTTCATGCACGTTTAATATTTCAAACTACAATTTTCAAAATTACAAAAAATAGTAGTTCGTTTATGTATTTTAATAGAGTTTCAAATTTCATCAGGTTTATTTAATTATAAACTGTATTTCTTAAAAAAAAAAAAAAAAAAATATATATATATATATATATGCTTTTAAAAGTTAAATCTGCTTAATTTTTATTTTTATTTTTATAATTCAGAAAGAATCTTGGCCTAAATCCTTAAGAGAAAGAATCTGTTTAATTTTTGCGAAATTAAATATCTTTTCCATTATTCTTTGCATAGAGAGTTACATCAATGTATCAAACTAATGTACTTAACCAAGTATGAAAACTTTGGAAAATGACATATTCATAATACACTTTTTCAAAACTCTACTCACATTGATTTTTTTTGCGAAAATATACATGTTCATTAAGAGTAAAATGACTTTTTACCCTAAATATTTTCTTTCTCCTTGTGGTTTTACTCTTCTTTCTCTTCATTCTCCTTCGACCTAACCTTCTTTCACCTTCTTCTTTAATTTCTCTGGCGAACAATCAAATCGCGTCAACATCGTATATCTCAACTTTAATTAACAAGTTGATAGAGGAATACATCCATCAACTTGCTGAATTTGAGCACAGTTCACCAAATTTCAAGTTATGGTGAGATTTTGAATCCAATTAAGTTCATTATTACCCAGGTTATTCATAAACTCATAAAAATCTGAAAAAAATGTGAATTGATTCAAAATTCAAGATTTCTAAATCTTATGCTTAATATTAGAGCTTTAATACATCAACTTTATGCAGCTTTTGCTTTAAAACATGAAAAATATAGAATAAAAGTTTATAAAGTGAAACTTATTGTAAATTGGCTCGTATTACCCAGATTTATAAATCTTTAACAATGATTCAAAATTTAAATAGTCCATTTATAAACTTTTATAACTTTAAAGTTTAAGGACTCCAGAAAAAAAAATCAAAGCCACATTCATGACTTGATATTTGTTTATGTGACTTCTTCTTTCTATGATTTCTGAGAAATTGTAAATTTTCGGGGAAAATAATGATTTTGTATAAAATATGATGTTTGTGTAAAGAATACTAGATATTTATGATTTTTACAATCACTTTATGAAACATATAGGACTATCTTTCAAAACATTATAAATATTATCCAAATTCTTAGAAAAAAAGTTGATATTCAAATCTTTTCGAATTAAGCTTTAAGATTTATTTATTTAAATCTATGAGCTTATATTGATTTGTGGATTTTAATTAATATAAAATCAAAAAAATTTCTGATATATATAGACAATCTGAGATTAACCTAAACAGATTTATAAACTTTTATAGACTTCACACAAACAAAGTATAAGATTATTAATTTATGTATTGTATGACTTTATATATATGATATATAAACCCTATATATATGTATTTTTACTATTGTTTAAAAATCGTGTAATATATTTTACTTTTGCCTTCTTTATACATCCATTTAATCAAAAGAATCTGTTTACACATGTTTAAATCTACAAGAATAATATTTTTTAAACGATATACTAAAAAGCATTCGTTTTAAAACGATGTTTAAGGAAAAAGAACAAAAATAATATTATATATATTGTATATAACGGTTGTTTTCGTACGACTATATAATGGTGGTTTAGGATTCATGAACGGAACTGGTAAAAGGCACAAATTGACAAACTAATACGAAAAAATCAATTTAATTATAAACTTCAAAGTGCGTAAAGGAAGGAAAGATGGATTCTGTTATTAAATTTAAAGGGACGGGCATGCATGGTTGCCATTTGTCCATGCATCTTCTTCACGAAAATACGTATTCAATTTCAGGTACGTACTTCTTCCCTCGCCTACTCCCTACTATTCCAAAAATATCTGTATGTGTATTCAAAAACCCACAAGAACTCATATAGTAATGTATTTTTGAATTATTAGCTAAAAATTTATAATTTAATATCAGGATCATTAATTAGTAAATATTTTCTTTAGATGAGTTAACCAATCAATATCAACATAACTTTTATAAACAAATAGTACTATTTATCTATCAGATAATCAGAAAACGACAAATAAAAAGAATGCTGCGTAAAATTAATATTTTGTCGTAATCGATAATATACAAAATAACAGATTAACGGAATGTCAACGCACATTTGCAAATTTTGACTAGTGTATAACGTTATACAAAATATATAACATATTAATTAATAGAATATTAATGTGTTTTCGTAAATGTTAATTAGTGTGTAATTATGTAAAGTTGTCAGAAAAAAAAACATAGATGCAAGTTCTGAACATATATGTAGTCTTTTATTTTATTATGTGCTTTTAGCATCATCAACAAAATTAAATATTTGATCGATTAAGATATCATTTCTATTACACGTTCGACATGATTTCTTTTTTTATGACGATGCCTTTAGCAATTGGAGAGAATCGAATTTGGTCTGGAATTGGAATGTTATATAATCTATGCTTGAAAGTCCTGCATTGCTATTAACACAGAAGCGAGCATAATGTGATCTTCTCTTCCAAAGCAACTATAGTCGCAGCCAACTGTGTTGCTTGTATATATATGTATATATTTCCTGCTCACATTTTTTTTTTTTGGTTTTCCTGACATAGATCGTATACACTAATACACATACGATCGTATGTACGTAAGTTACCAAATCACATGTTGACCACTAAGCCATAAGATGAGTAAATACAATGTTGACTTAAACTATAGTTTAAATGTTCTAGAGAGAGATGGGAGAGAGAGAAGAAGAAGAGGAGAGAGAAGGGGAGAAAGAAGACGCCATTGAATTCTGGAAAAGAGGGAGTAACAGAACTTTTGCAACACCTGTTCACCATTCACCTTCCACTCGTCTCCTTCCTCTTGGTTCCTCCTTTTAACTTAACCTTTCTTCAAACTATGGTTGAGTTTTACTATAATGAACATTCATTTAGGTGCACCAGATCTCGCTCCCAATGTTGCTATCATCATAATCTTTTTCTCAAATCCTTTTAAATCTCATCCTCCAGAACCCTAGATCATGAATGTGAGTCATACAAATGTCACCCCTTACCATAAATAGTAGTTAAAATATATATATCAAAAAGAAATCAAAACTTTGGGTTTAGAAAACCCAAATCTCTGATTGCCCAGCGTCCATTATAAGCCAGTGTTTCGATCTGCACAACACACAAACACACAAAGTCTCTCTCTCTCTCTCTTCTCTTCTCTCTCTCTCTTTCTCTATCACTGAAACCCAAAGCCATCCACCATTTGTTCCTTTTTCCTTCACACACTGTTTCCACACTTCCTTTTTACTAGGCAAGTTTTTATTAACCAATTGAGTTTTTAAAAAATGATGGATGAAGCTGCTTCTGCTCATGATGTGGAAACCAAGGCCTCTGCTTTTATGGCAAGTGTCGACCATCGTCCAGGGTTTGGATCCGGGTCGGGTCATGATCATCATGGGTTATCGGCGTCTGTGCCTCTTCTGGGTGTTAACTGGAAGAAGAGAAGGATGCCTAGACAGAGGCGATCGTCTTCTTCCTTTAACCTTCTCTCTTTTCCTACTTTGCCTCCTTCCTCTTCCCACGTGCCAACTCCTCTTCCCGCACGTGTAATCCCCTCTGCTCTCGTCAAAGTCTTTTTTTCTTTTTCCCTCACTCTCTCTCAAAATTATTTTATTAGTTAAAAATATATATACTAAGCTTTTTATGATTCTCCTTAGATCCGTGTGGATCCAAATAAAAAGATTAGATTTTATGTGTATCTGATCTATATATGTATTTCTCCATTTGACTGATTTTTTTTCAAAAAGAGATTCAATGTATGTTGTGATGATGTTAGCCAAAATATGGTGATATTGTGACAGAAAATAGACACAAGAAAGCTAAGATTCTTATTCCAAAAGGAATTGAAGAACAGTGACGTCAGCTCCCTCCGCAGAATGATACTCCCCAAGGTACCAATATCTCTGATTATGATGATGATGATGATGAACTGATGATAGATGATTAGCGATGAGGATTGATCAATGATGGTTGATGCAGAAAGCAGCGGAGGCTCACTTGCCGGCGTTGGAATCCAAGGAAGGAATACCTATAAAGATGGAAGATTTGGATGGTCTTCACGTTTGGACCTTCAAGTACAGGTATACTTATATTTGCTATGTAACATATCATTTTTCATTATAAAGTCGAATCAACTATTCCATTCCAAAAGTTACAAAACTGGTTACAGCACGAATCTATCCGGACAATATGGGGAATTAATCTACTGATTTTCTTGGTAGATCTATAGTTTTGATAGTGTATTCACTTAGATGCTACTAGCAATAGGAGTTTGTAATTTGTCTCTATGATGGCATATACTGTATTTAATCTAGGACGACCTCAATGAGATCTTAACAAGCAATTGGATCTTGAGTCTTTGCCTGATGCTGTGATCTTTAGGTTCTGGCCTAACAACAATAGTAGAATGTACGTGCTGGAAAACACAGGTAAGCTTACTTGTAACCCGGAATTACAATCAGATTTCCGTTTTTAGTTATACTCCGAATGTTTTATGTTTCGTTGATTAGATTAGATCCTTGTTAAAATGCTCTATTCGAGCTGGTTTTCATTTCCAGGGGACTTCGTGAATGCTCATGGTTTGCAGCTAGGTGACTTCATCATGGTCTACCAAAATCTCGACTCTAACAATTACGTATGTAACACGCTACTAAAAGAAATTCAAAATCTTATATCATATATATACTTAATTTTATTTATATTCGATTCAGGTGATACAAGCAAGAAAGGCATCAGAAGAAGAAAACATAACCAACGTTGAAGAAGATGACGTTTACACAGACCTAACAAGGATTGAAAACAGTGTGGTTAACGATCTTCTTCTCGAAGATTATAATCATCATTACAACAACAACAACAACGGAAAATGTTCATATTACTACCCCGCCATAGATGACGTCACCGCCACAACAACCACCGCGTCGTTCGTCTACGACACGACGGCTCTAACCTCCAACGACACTCCTCTCGATTTTTTGGGTGGACTCACGACGACGACTAATAATTATTACTCCAAGTTCGGATCATTCGAGGGTTTTGGCTCAGTCGAGAATATATCTCTCGATGACTTCTAGTTAATCGGATCGATCGGTGGTTCTCGTGATGAATATTCTTGATCGTGATCAGCCTTTTTTACTAAATATAAAAAAATGCCTTTTGCGTATCCTAAAAGTTTTTATATTTTAGACAAAAAGATGTTTTATATTACAGACAGTTCATTTGAAGATTATATAGCTAGGAGTCGCGGAAGTGTTTTGTATTTGATGAATAAATGTAATTTTGTGTCGCGGCTTTAACTTATTAATCCTTGCCGGACATAAAAAAACAAAACACCGTATATCTTGTATGGGAAATTTTTTATTTTCTCTTGTAATGAATAATACCGTTATATATATGAACTGGTCTTTTGAAATCGTGTTAAGTTTAACTTTTATGAAAGTTACGATTAACTTGCAAAGTAGAAGATCCGCCTATGAAGTCACTTAACATATGTTGGCCCGAATGTAAATAAACGTTTCAATCACAAGGACGCTATATATTCAAGCGAGTCTCACGAATTCTTCAAAATCTTTTTTACCAAGGACTGCTTTAGCAATCCAGATTCGAGCCAAAATACCCAATATATAATTCTCTTTTAAGTGTTAAGATATGTATCTCTTTGATTTGTTTTTGAATTTTTTTTTTTATATACTTCAACTGGTTGGAGACCTTCTCCATTCTGAACCTATAAAATTTCATTGTTTTGTACTTTTATATTCACGCATTTTATTAATTAAAATTATAGTTTCAACCAAAATTTCTAGTTTTTGGTTTTGGTTCATTACAAAATTGATAAGTAACATTTTAAAATTCATTTGGTTATTGGTTTTCTTTGGTTTAGTTTGACCGAATAGACCGGCTAACCATTTTTCTAAAATTCCTAAACCGATAGATAGCAGATCATACAGTTTAATCAAAATTATGTTAGGAATATTCACATTGAAGAACCCAATTAACTAAACTTATCCAAATTTAACATACTATACATGAATTTGAATTTAAAAAATTGAAAATGTAAACAAATTTCAGTAAAAAAATAAAAAAAAATAAACTATCCGATATCAAAACTGAAATCAAACCATTTTATTTCGGTTAGTTTTGTTAGAAATTTTCCTAACCGAAATTACCCGACTAATTGAACTACTTCAACCAAAATTTCCAACTAAACTAAACCCCCAGCCCTGATAGCACTAATGTGATTTATCACACGAACATATCCGATCAACTAATATGTCGTTACATGCTCCAGTTTTATTTATGATTACTCCTTTACCAATAAAGAATAAAGTATCAATTTTGGTCTATAGTTGGTATATTCTGAGCTCTGTTCGAAGTCCTACTTTGCTGTCAAGCATAATGATCTTCTCTTCCAAAGCAAATATAGTTGGAATTTTGACATGTGCACTCACTCACAATCTTTGGTTTTTCTGAAATATATAGATCACACGAATATAAGTGGGCGTCCAATATAAGTACTCCATTATTTCATTGATTATCACATGTTTTTTTTACTAATTAATTATCACATGTTGGCAACAAGTAAACACAATATTGACTTAAATTTAGAGTTTAATGTTCTAGAGAGAGAGAAAAAAATAAGAAGAGGAGAGAGAAGGAGAGAAGACGCCATTTAATTTATAGAAAAGAGAGAGCAACAGAACTTTTGCAACACTTGTTCACCATTCACCTCACTCTTGATTCCTCCTTTTAACTTAACCTCTACTTCGAACTATGGTTAAGTTTTACTATAATGAACATTCATTCAGTGGACACTAGATCTCGCTCCGTTGCTATCATCATAATCTTTTCCTCAAATCCTTTTAAGTCTCCTCCTGCAAAACCCTAGATCATGAATGTGAGTTACACAAATGTCACCCCTTACCATAAATAGTAGTTAAAATAAAATAAAAGATCAAAAACTTTTGTTTAGAAAACCCAAATCTCTGATTGCTCAGCGTCCATTTTAAAGCCACTGTTTCGATCTGCACAACACACAAAACACACAAAGTCTCTCTCTATCACTAAAACCCAAAGCTATCCACCATTTGTTCTTTTTTTCCTTTACATACTGTTTCTACACTTCCTTTTTTACTGGGCAGTGTTTGTCTAACCAATTGTGATTAAAAATGATGGATGGATCTGCTTTTGCTGCTCGTGATGTGGAAACCAAAGCCTCTGCCGTAATGGCAAGTGTTTATCATCGTCCAGAGTTTGGATCCGGGTCGGGTCATGATCATCATGGGTTATCGGCGTCTGTGCCTCTTCTGGGTGTTAAGTGGAAGAAGAGAAGGATGCCTAGACAGAGACGATCAGCTTCCTCCTTTTACCTTCTCTCTTTTCCTACTTTGCCTCCTTCTTCCCACGTGCCAGCTCCTCTTCCCGCACGTGTAAGCCCCTCCTTTTTTTCAAGTTTTTCTCTTTCCCCCCTCTCAATATTATTCATTCATTAAAAAAAAGAGAGTTATATGATCCTCTTTAGATTTTTTTTTTTTTTAGGTATCTGTGGATATAAATAATAAGAACAAATTTTTGTGTGTGCATATTATCTATGTATATTCCCGTTTGATTGATACTTCTGATGACAGAAAATAAACCCAAAAAGGCTAAGATTCTTATTCCAAAAAGAATTGAAGAACAGTGACGTCAGCTCCCTCCGACGAATGATACTCCCCAAGGTACCATCTCTGATTATGATCATCATGATGAATTGATGATGATAGATGATAATGATGATCATGGATGCAGAAAGCAGCGGAGGCTCACTTGCCTGCGTTGGAATCCAAGGAAGGGATACCTATAAAAATGGAAGATTTGGATGGTCTTCACTTTTGGACCTTCAAGTACAGGTATATACTTATATTTTCGTAATTTAATTAGTGCTATGTAACTAATGGACCATAGGTTATATAGATAGTCGAATTAACTATTTAATTTCTTAAAGTTTGCTTAGCGCGAACCTTCTTGGGAGTGTATCGATATTTAGATAAGATATTATAAGATCTTGAGTTTGTGGTCTACGCAAATCTTCATATATAGTCTCTGAAAATAGGAGCTTTCATATAAATTTGTCTATGTGATGGTTAATTATAACTTATAATCGTTTAATTTAGCACCGACTATCTTAGCCTTGTGATCTTTAGGTACTGGCCAAACAACAATAGCAGAATGTACGTGCTCGAAAACACAGGTAAACTTATTTAATAACCCCAAAATTTAAAATCAGATTCCCTTTCTAATTATATCTCATATATGCATATACTACATTTTTAACTAATCGAAATAACGATTGAATCATTATTAACATACTCTGATTTGAGCCGGGTTTTATTTCCAGGGGACTTTGTAAATGCTCATGGTTTGCAGCAAGGTGATTTCATCATGGTCTACCAAAATCTCTTCTCCAACAGTTACGTACGTAACACGTTACTCAAAAAAATCCAAAATCTTATGTTATGTACTAAAATTTATACGACTTATTTATATTCAATTCAGGTGATACAAGCAAGAAAGGCATTAGAAGAAGAAGAAAACATAACCAACGTTAGCGAAGACGATGTTTACACAGACTTAACAAGCTTTGAAAACACTGTGGTTAACGATCTTCTCCTCCAAGATTACAACAAAATCAACAAAAACAATGGAAAATGCTCTTACTATTATCCCGTCATCCATGACGTCCCCGCGACAACCACCACCGCGTCTTTCGTCTACGACACGACCGCTCTAACCTCAAACGACACTCCTCTCGATTTTTTGGGTGGACTCACGACTAATCATTTTTACTCCAAGTTCGGATCATTCGAGGGTTTTGGCTCTGTCGAGAATATATCTATCGATGACTTCTACTAAATCGGATCGATCGGTGGGCTCATGAGTCATGATGAATTTTCTTGATGGTGAACAGCTTTTCTTTTCACTGCATACAGAAAAGAAGAATTAAATGCATTTTGCATACCTAAGTGTTTTATATATTACGGCTTATGTGAAGATCATAGCTAGATGTGAGTCGTCAGTGAAGTAGTGTTTTGTGTCTGAATGTCTGATGCTAAATGTAATTAATTAAGTGTCACGCCTTTAAGTTATTAATCGTTTGCCTGGCATTAGACCAAAAAAAAGAAAAAAACACTTTTTTCTTCTTTGGAGGTAATTTTTTTGACTTGTAAAGATTTTAAAACAATACTCCCTCTGTTTTTAATTGCACATGTTTCAGAATTTTTACACATATTAAAAAAACAAATTATAATATAACTATAAATGCATATTCTTCTAATTAACAATTTTCTATAACTTTTAACCAATAATAATTTAACAAATTCAATTAATTCTTTTAAAGTGTACAATTCATCATCAGTAATTGTTAAAAAATGCATTGAAAAAATAAAAAAAATCGAAATTTTGAAAACAAACTTTTTTCCACAATATCTAACAACTAGAAAAGAGGGAGTATTAGTTTGTAGATTTGACATAATAAAAATTAAAATTGAGAATCTAAAATGAAAAACAGAAAAGTGAGGTAAAGACCGTAAGAGGGAGGAAGAGCTGGGGGAGGTATGAGTGGGTTAGGCGGTGACGCGGAGCCGCGCACCCTTACGTCTCTACAACTCCTTCACCATTCAGGCATTAGCTTGTCTCTTTTCGTTTATCCCTTAAAACAGTAAATTGTTTTTAAAAGGAAATGCTGACACTATCAAGAACACGGTCATGCGTTGCACTTGTGTGCCTTCACTGACCAGACGAGCTACAAGAGCTTAGCGCTTAGTATAACCTATATACTAGTTTTATTCCGTAAATCGTTCTAGTATCACACATGAGAAGAGATATAAATCCGGTTAGACAGATAATTAGACACGAGAATCACCTAATTAAGAAATCCAACGAAGTTATAATATATCGATTATGATCACGATTCAATCACCAGTAATCTCCACAAGAACAAAACCCATTTTTGAAATGGTGAAATCGCTTTGCATCTCTAACCACAAACTCTCTATCAACAATGTTCGAAATCAGCTTGATCACATTGTGACAATCGCTGCAAACTCTCAGGTTCTTAACCACATTAACCGTCGATCCAGGAACCGTGTTCATGATCCCAAACGCAACCGCTAGTTTCTCGCTGTGAACCCTCAGTGTCATCTCCTTCTCTTCCTCATCAACATCATGACACACCGACGCAGTGTTCGACACGTAACCTGCTTCCAACAGCTTCATGTTCAATTCGGCCAAAAACTCGTAAATCTTGTCGCGCTGAGGATGCTCTTCGTCTCCAATCAAGAACACATGAACCTCACCGTTCAACTCAAGTAGACTAAAACCTGGAGGTTTCACCAATCCACGATTCTTCATTACCATCCTCACCCTCTCCAGGTCTTTCCAACGCCCCGCATCAGCGTATATATGAGAAAGCAACATGTAATAACCGCAGTTCGAAGGGTCCAATTCGAACAAACTCCCCACGGATATCTCCGCGAGCTCCACGTTCTTGTGAATTCTACAAGCTGCAAGAAGTGAGCTCCATATGACAGAGTCTGGTTTCATCTTCATCGTTTGTATCAAATCATAAGCCTTCTGAAGATACCCTGCACGACCTAAAAGATCAACCATACAACCGTAGTGTTCTAACCCCGGTTCCACGCCAAATCTTCCCTTCATTGCGTTAAACCAACGCCAGCCTTCGACATGGAGACCCGCGTGACTGCAAGCAGCTAAGACCGATACAAAAGTAATGTAATTTGGTCTAACTCCTGAATCTATCATAACAGGGAATAACTCTAACGCTTTGGTCGCGTGGCCATGCATTCCATATCCAGCGATCATGGCTGTCCACGTCCTTACATTCTTGTTTTTCATTCGATCAAACGCTTTTCTTGCCATCTCAACTCTTCCGCATTTGCAATACATATCGATTATCGAAGTCCCGACTATCACATCATCCTGAAGACCCATCCTTATTACCTGCATAGGCCCATAATCTTCGCATTTAGAACACTTATGAACGAAACTTTCTTTTTTTATTTACAACAAGAGAAAAATCAAAAGAAAAAGAATCTTCAGTCACCTGATCATGTATACACTTCCCTATACGCAGAGCACCTGAATGCGAAACAGCCAACAGCACAGTGGACAATGTAATGGAGTTAAAGGTCACACCTTTATTCTTTATCAGTACGCGGAAAACATCGAAAGCCTCACTAGACATGCCATTCTGAGCATACACACTCATGATCGAATTATAGGAAACACGATCTTTATCTACAATCTGATCAAAGACTCTTCTCGCCACAGCCACGCCTCCTTCCCCACCTTTAGCATAAGCATCCAAGAGAGTATTACCAACACTCACTCCTCTATCAAACCCTCTCTTTATCACAAATCCGTGAATCGATTCTGTTAAACCCTTAGCAGAAACACGAGAGCAAGCAGAGATGACTGAAACCATACCCATGGAATCGAGGAACATCGCAGCACCGTCATCTTCATAATCTCTACAAGCACCACTGTCATTTTCTTCTACTAATAAATCTTTGAAAAGAGAAACGGCGTCAACGGCATTACCATTAAGGTCATAACCTCGAATCATCGACGTCCACGAGACAATATTTCTGTTGGGAATTTCGTCGAACACCTTCCGTGCATCCTCGAGTTGGCCACAAGTTGAATACATAACGATCAATGCTGACGACACGAAGATGTCGGAGCTATAACCGAAGATGAAGGCTTGCTGGTGGGTCTGCTTGCCGGAGAAAATATCGAGAAGAGAGGAACATGCTTTGATGGCGCAAGGAAAAGTAGAGCGATTAGGGTAGAGAGAGAGTTTTCGCATTGAGGAAAAAGCGCGAAGAGCTTCAGCAGAATCGCCACTACGAGCGAGGTCGGCAATGACAGAGTTCCATGAGAAGACATCTGTCTTGTCGACATATCTGTTGAACAAAGTCGTTAGGTTTTGTCTGTCTGTGTATCTCTCCGTGTGGAGAAGACGAGAGACGGACGCGACCAAAGCTGTTTTACTCGGAACCTTCATTCATTCTTTTGTCTCGAATAATATTTTGGCTAATCTCATTCTATAAATATCAAAATTCAATCAATTACTCTAACTTTTTAGGTGCTAAGCATAACTTGACCAAAAAACTTCCGTTTCAACCGATCTAAACCGGAAAAATGTGTTGTTTTGTTTTGTTTTTTCATATCTTTTACATCAAAACAAACGAACCAAATGAAACAATTCTATATCTTTGAAGATCAAACAAGGACAAAGATCAAACAAAATCAATTCCTTGCCTCTCACAAACAAACATTACAGAGACGCCGTGGCATGGGATCTGCAAAACCTTTGTTCTTGATCTTCTACAGATTCATGGTATACCTTTGAAATTCTGGAAATAATTACCAATTCAAGTTACAACAATCTAAGATGAGCAGTATCATTCATTCGTTTGATCTGCCACCCGTTTCTCCACGAGTGCTGTAACACAGTCACTGAAGAGTCCTCTACACAGATCTTATGAGTCATGACCGGACTGCACCCGAGGATTCCGGTGAGAAGACACTTTATAGGCAACGAATGCGTGAAAACCCCAATGCAGTTTGAGATCAAGGAAGAGGAGGAATCACCTAAGTCACTGTGATTATGATTAACGTCTTCCCTTGGGGATATCTCACCGTCAGGCTCGTGATTGGTCATCACTTGAAGCCTGCTTTTGCCAGATTTCTTCCTTGTAAGGCTAGGACGATGCTTGTGAAGCAAGTCCCAGTTCGACGTCGAGGCAAGCGAAGAACCATCACGCTCGTGTGTTTCGTTGTGATGCGTGGTGGATGAAAACTCTGACCTGAGCTTCTCCGCAAGTCCTGAGACTGTCCCGTTCAGAAACTGAACCATTCGGAACTCTACTTGCCTGAGTGATTCTCCAGATGGGGCAGAGAAATCAGGCTGGCATCTTTCGATCAAGCTCAAAGTTTCGGGATTGTAGATCTCTGATTGGTTGCAACCTTCCCAGTCTCCTAGACTCATCTCAACAAGAGCATCTGAGGAATGTACGTGCTCCTCTGCAAAACTCATTTCCTGCAACAAGAGTCTTGATTCAGTAACCACTTCAAACTCTCTTCTTTCACTAGAAAGATCCATTTTATGTAGTTGCATGAAAGCTGAACACTCTTATCATCTTTAGATTATATGACTAATCTAAAGTTAAATATGAAACAAATCATCCGACTTTTGAGAAGAATCACCTGGCAAACCGAAACAGCCATGGATCTAGCTCGATCCAGAGGGGACGAGTAAACAGAAGTGAATCGAACGCCCTGTGATTTCAAGAAAACGGCAAGAGCTCTAGCTTGGCGTTTACCGTTGGCGGTGAGGGCGGCGACGTGGCATCTCCCTCCGACCAGATCAGGCCTTAGATTGAGATCGCACTCGCCGTGGCTGATGAGATAAACCTCAGTCACGGCGCGCTCTTCGTCTCCGGACGCGATGCGGGAGAAGATAGGCGGAGGGAGGAGAGGAGGAGGAGGCGGCGGCGCGAGGACGTTGTAAGGATCCCAGACTTTAATCGACGGTCCAATCCGCGGAGTTCCGAGAGATGATAGCTGTGGAGAAAGAGGCGAAGCTGAAGCGTGACAAGGTAACATCTCAGGCTCTTGCTCGAGAACTCTCTTCACCAGGAGATTGTCTAACTCTCTTACATTCGATCCGCCATTATCGTCTTCCTCATCATCTTCTTCAGCATCAGTTTGCTCTTCTTCTTCTTCTTCATCGTCTCCAACTTGCACAGATTGTTGCGCCCCCATCTTCTTTGTCGAAGAGCTCCAAAGAAGTAAAGTTTTTTTTGTTTTAGCTTAAAACCGATCACATCACTAAAAGGCTCCACAAGTGTGAGACAGCTACTTTCAGATCTAGCGACGAAGCTAATCCTTCGCGTCACCCCGCGGGTAAAACAAAACCCGACCCGGCCCAGGTTATAACAGTATAGAACTCTTAACCGGGTAGGCGAAGGGTGTTGAATTCGGGTTCTGGTTTGTGTTTCTTGGATTTCCGATTCCGATTCCGGTTTTTTTTTTTTTTTTTTCAATTTCTCTGCGGTTCAGTTTGTTTTGTTTTCTTTTTTCACCAAAATTAAGGTTTACCAGGTTTATGAATCGCAGTTCTTCAGTTTGGGTCTCATCAGAATTATTGGTTTACCCGAACTGCACGAACTTGAATTTTTTTTTTTTTTTTTTTACTTGAATTTACCGATTTTAACCAAAGCCGACATTTCAATTTATTGTCATATATGGAAAGCGTAACGCGAAGCATTGTCTTTGCTTTGGCCTAATTAAACTCACGTAGCCACATTGTTGCATGTCAAGTTATGATGAATCAGAAGATTCAGAAGGAAAAGGAAAACCAGAGATTTTGAAAGCAGTCATGCCGCCGTCGACGACCAAGTTATGGCCGGTAACATATTTACCGTCGTCGGATGCCAAATACAGAGCAGCTTTAGCCACGTCAGCTTCTTCGCACTCGGCTCCTTTTAACTCGCCTATCCCTTTTACTGTTTCCCGGAGCTTTTCCTCAGTCGCCGTCGGGAACACTTTCCGAAGGTAACGGAGAGTGAGCGGCGTCGCCACCGCTGCCGGTGAGATGCAGTTGATACGCACGCCGTGTTCGCAGAGCTCGCTCGCCGCCGATTTCACGATTCCGGGGATTGTGAATTTGGAGATTGTGTATGAATGTGGAGCTAACCCTCCAATCACGCCTGCATTATTTGTTTTGACGTGTAACAGAGGGTAAGTTGCCCAAAATGACCCAAAACATGGGTTTGTTTTCACTCTAA
>OVBB01000123.1:0-45535 GCA_900406415.1 Isatis lusitanica
CTATGGTGAATAGTAGACATGGAATAGTGACGCATGAGAGAGAACTAATTTACCAAAAAAATACAAATTTTAACATTTAGTTTTTTTCCATAAACGTATTTATGGTCTGAACCAAAATTTACTGCTCTCTGTTTAATTGGATCGGTTCTTAACTTTGAAATTGTTCATGTCCAGAATTATAACCTTCAAGAAACCAAAGGCCTTTCTAACAAAAGAACAAAAAAAGTTATGAAGATATCTTGATGTACTCTTTTGCAGAAAAGTGTATATTAGGTTGGTGTTGATCAATGAAAGCTGGTGCTTCCGCGTAAGCTGTAACACAAACTCGGTTTGTGTTCGAACTGAGAATCATAAGCAAATGAATAGATAGATTGTAAACATGGTTCTAAAGATATATGTAGAAATTCAAGTTCCAAGAGAAACCATTACACACATGAGTACATGACACAACGTGACCAAAGCAACAACAATGAAGAAGAAGAGAGAGTTAAGTGAGAACTCATAGAGACATCATCATACAATACGCAGAACAATCAATGGTTTGCTGCTAAACAACTTGAGAATCAATTTATTTTTCTTTGACTAAGAGACTGCAGAGGAGACGCCGACACATCTTGAAGCACAGATACTATCACTCCTAACTAGACATGCAGACCGTTTAACCGGAGTTGCTGCTTTGTCTACTTGTGTTGCCGTCTTCTGTGATGATAAGCCAGTGGCTGTGTTTGGAGTCTGTGGAGGTGTAAACACCACTGAAGATGAAGACGATTGGGCGTGAACCGAATCAGCACCCTCGTCCTCTGATGAACACACCCGTTCTCTGCAACAAACCAAAGCAGGGTTATATAGCCTGATTCGCTTAAACTTATGGTGGTTCAATTCCAAGAAGTAGGGACTAACCTTGGAAGTGAAGTGTACTTCCTCTGGATTGGTGGGGAGTTACGGTCCTCTTCATCGTCGTCGTGTTCTTCGAGTCTTGCAAACTCTTGTTTGAACTGGTCAACTCCGCTGGATGTCAATATCGATTCACAAAAGTCAGACAAAAATTTCCTTTCTACGAAACAATCAAGTGTATATTCGGAAAATAGGTAGAACCTCGGGTATAGAAAATGAGAGTTGATGTTCTCTTCTCCTTGTAGATACTCTTGCAACATCTGTGGATGGTACTCTAAAATCTGTTTCATATCCATAAAGAGAAAATCAGTTCAAGAGGTTCCTAAAACTCTAATCCCGTTTCAGTCTCTAAGCATACGAAACATTAAATGTCTTTATTTACCTCTCTATACATAAGCTCCCTCACATCATCCCGAGTCAATTTCCTCCTTTCAAACTCAAACTCGAGCTTCGAGATAGGTTGCCTCGAAGGTTCGTAGTCCACATTTGCCAATCCTTGAAAATACGGATCAGCCAATGCCTGAAGAAGGAAGCAAACAAAAGCATCAAGAATCATAAAAACGAATGGAAGAACACAAAACAAAACCGAGCTTCAGCTTTTTCCCTCTTACCTCTTCAGCAGAGGGACGGTCCTTTGGGTCAAAAGCAACTAAACGCTGAAGCAACTTCAGCGCCACAGGATCGATATTGGGGAATTTATGGGTGAAAGGAACAGGATCCTTTCGCCTCATGTTACTCAAATACTTTCTAGCCTTCTCATTCCGAATCTACAGTTCCATTATAAACAGCCTCATGACACACAGAACTTATAAAACTTGCAACCAGAGCAAGTTTATCTGTGAGAGAGAAGCCTCTGTATTGCGATTTAGCTTCCAGGAAAAATAAAAACAAAACAAACCCTGGATAGAGTTATCGCCGACGGAGTTCCAAGCAGATCCGTAACGAGTTCAAGCTGGTGGACAACGTTTTTGCCAGGAAATAAGGGTTTCCCAGTTAGCATCTCTGCAAATATGCAGCCAACGCTCCACATGTCAATCGCCGGCGTGTACTGCACAAACATACCAATCCCGTAAGCTCACACATCAAATCATCTATACGCATAAGCTTCATATGGAAACGGAACAAGAATTTACGTTGGAATAGAAGGAACCACAGAGCTCTGGAGCACGGTACCATCTTGTAGCAACATAGTCCTTGCAAAAGAACATGACAAGATTGGTTACTTGCAAAAAACATGACAATTTCTTTTAAGTAATTTGAAGTCAAATGCATAAAGACATACCTCCCCGTTACAGAACAATAAACTAAGTTATTACTAAGCATTCACAACTCTCAGTATATTAGATTCTTTTCCAAAAAAATGGATCAATTGAAAACACTAAAAGTGATGGATATAGATACATACAGTCCAGAAAACGGCAGAAGGGGCATCAGTGAAGGAGACACGAGCAAGTCCTAAATCACAGATCTTGATTTTGCAATCAGCATTAGCGAGGATGTTCTTAGGCTTCAGGTCTCTATGGAAAACATGTGCTATACACACAAAAAAAAACAAGGAGCAAAAAGATGATAAGAACACTGTCAATCTAGCGCAGATGAGGGGGAAAAAAACGAAACTTCAAAAGGACATTTTAAGAGCTAAACAGTTTGAGAAGGGAACCAAGAAACCTTACCTGAGTGCATGAATTTTAAGCCACGAAGAAGTTGGTACAAGAAGAATTGATGATGCTGAGGAGTGAGGTCGTCATTTACCTTTAAGACATGGTGAAGATCTGACTCCATCAACTCAAAAACTACATACACATCTTTGAACTCCTTCCGACAAGGAGGTAGCATTATATGTTTAATCTCAACGATATCCGGATGTCGAAGAAGCCTGAGAAGCTTGATCTCTCTGAGGATCCGGATCGCATCTGAGACGTGCTCAAACACATTGGTCATCTTCTTTATCGCCACTTTCCCTCCCGTGTGTGGACATTCCGCAGAAGCAACAACTCCATAGCTGCCTTTCCCAACCACTTCTTGGATCTGATATTGGCTTGCTTCACCATACTCCGTGAAAAACTCTTTCTCCAACATGATGTTTTTTCACTGTTTCATCAACATTCCATCGTTTAAACAATCTCACTGATGGACAAAGAACCAAAACCCAGAAATGATTCGTAAATTTATCAGCTTTGTTTTCTAGAATCTAAGAGAAAACACACAGAAGTTTGATTCAGCTACATCCCTACAACTTTCAAAAATTTGTCACATCCAACTTAGAGAAGAAAGAACAAACCCAGAAACATCCGACCCCTGGGTAATTCCTAGATCTATTGCTAAATTTAGCTAAAATTTACAAATTATCCAACAAGGAAGAACCCTAGGTATAAAAAAACAGAAATGAACATCAAATTAAGAGAGGAAAAAAGCAAAAAGAAAAAAGACAGACCTTTTAGATTGATCTTTGGATCAAAGAGAAAAGTAATTCCACGAAGCTGCAATGAAGATTGATGGCTGTCTGCAATTCAAAGAGCGGCCACACGCGATTATATATAATAAATAAATAAATAGATCGCGTAAAGACAAACAGCTCATTGCAGCTTTCGCGATTACTCAATTAGTCAATTTTAAGACACATTTTAAATACCGACAAATACCTTATAAAATTATCAATTTATCTAATTTAACTAAACGCGTTTTATTTTTCAAAAAAGAAAGATTACAACTTGCACAAATTCCCCAACAAAAGAAAAAAGAAAGTTAGATAGAGCCAAAAAAAAAAAAAATCCTGAAAATGACTTTTTGCTGACAGAGAATCGACGGAGGATTAGAAATAAATAACCAAAAAAAAAAAAAANAAAAAAACAAAAGGAGGTAAAGAGAAAGCTGCACGCCGATTAATATATATCTAAAAATGCGAGCCATACCTTATCTTATCTTTGATTCCCAAATATCGCGGAATAATTCAATACAGACGGAGAGACATATGAGAGAGAGAAGATAAGATGTTGAGTAATGGTAGGCACGGCTCGTTGCCGATCTGTCTTTTTCATTATTTCATCTAAGCCCCAACGACATCGTTCTATAGCGAGCGAGTATAAGAAGTCTCGAGGAAAGTCTCTCGCTCGCTCAGCGGTTCCAAGTTCTCCCACCATTGTTGACCTACCTGACCATCCTTGAAATGGCGTCGTTTAAGGGACGGTGCTTAACATGGCATTGAAAACGGTGCCGTTTGACTTTGCTGGCTTAGTCAACTTTCACGTCGCAGCTACATAGACTTGGATAGTTCCTTTTTTTAGTTTTCTCTAAAGCCTGGACATTTTCGTCCGAAAATCCGAAACCAATCCATAAAAGTAAAACCTAGTTTAGGTCTGGTTCGGTTATGAGTATTTTAGCCATTTGATCTTAGACTTTCAGACAGTGAATGTTGGTTTGGTTTTGGTTCTTATCGAAGAATCGATCAAGGAATATATATCCATTGCCATATAGTAAAATTACCTTTCGATGACCCAAATTGTAACTTTTGTAACCTCTTTAAAATATCGTTGGCTAGAATACAAAACTACGCATACTTAAAAGATCAAAACTATAAATCTATAGTATACATAAATAAACTTTTCGAGCCACATAAAACTTATAAAATAATGCTCCCTCATCTACTCTGTTCATATTTGTATTATTCATTTATATATGGAGATTATTAATTGTGTACCAAAAGTCAATATTCATAATTATTCTGCAGATGGTAGGCTTTCCGCTTTCATAATCATGTAATCTTAAATAAAATTAATAAATGAAAGCCTCTCTAGTCTGTACCCTTTGTTACGTCATAAAATCTAATTACAAAATCAAGTTACATAAACCAGTTGACCTAACTCGAAAATGACAGTATATAAAAAGCAGATGTCGTAAAAACTTCCTAATTTGACGGAAAATGTACGGAACATGACAAAGACATAAATCATAAACATTCACGGAGTTTTTATTTATACTAACTAGAATTATTCTGTCAATTTGTATATCTAAATTTCATCACAAATTCAACTCGTAGACATATCCATTATCCACATGTCTACTCTCATTTCTCTATCATAAATATTATTTTCCAAAATCCAGTTTCAACGTCCAAGAAATAAAGCTAATGGGTCTGAGACCATTGGCCCAAGAAATTCATATACATTAGGAAATGATGTTAATGTCAGGATTCTCTGCAGAGTAACGTATTGTTGGAAAGTCCAAGATTACACGGTTGTCAGGATATGTCCAGGCTTGCGACACTCAAGGAAGTGAAGAATCGTTAGAGTATGTTAGTGGATCCGAGACCCCGAACGTCGACGTCGCAATGCCTTTAAGGTGCGGCAGAGTAAATCAACGAGTGGTTTCACTCGTTTGATCGCATGTGTTAAAATGGTGACAATTTTCTTTAGTGGAACTCTATAATGGGGGACCTTAATCTCATGTTGCGTGCATGAGGCAATGTGACAATTAAGACAGTTCACAATATCGGGCATAGTAGAATTACATTCATTAGCAAATAAGATCTCAAGAATTGTTAGATAAGTTTTGGTTTTATGACAAATGGAGACTGAAAATCGCTAATGCAATGGTGCTTTGATGCATTCTGTCAAAGCGCTAGGCATTTCTTCGAAGATTGATACAGAGTTAGCAAATGAGGTTCGAAGAAGGACAAAACGAGCATAAAGTAGAGGAACGTAGAATTAATGAGGTGAAACAAATGAAAACAGAGATGCTAATGAATATATATATGAAGAAGAATAAGCCATGCCTACAAAATGAAGACACTGATGGATATTACTACAATATATCTCCCTCAAACTTTATGCGTTTTATGTACAAAGACATGCAGAAACGTTGGGTAACTGTCTATACACACATATATTGGTTCAAGCGACGTTGGGTCGAGTATACTACAAGACAACACATGGTCCGGACACTTTTTTTTTGGGTAACCCACCGTACATATTAACAATAGTTTCAAGTATCTTAAAAATGTAGCTACAACAGTTTCAACTCTTTTTTTGGTAATGAGATAGATAGTCTAGTTTGAAATATAATATAAAATATATTTTTTGGCCAAAAGAAAAGAGTTGCACGACGAATTAATAGATAATCAAATCCAAATAGGTCTGAAAGTTGTATGATAAGAAAAAAATGTGTAAAAGTAATTAGCCATCAAATCCTTTTTAATAAAGTTGGAATTAATTAGTTACAAGGGAAATGTTAAACTTGGGAAACAAGGATGACCAAAATTCGAGTTTTGTATCCTTTAGTTTGTACAGTTCATAAAAGATAAGTAGCAGTCTCTTATAACAGCACATGCATTTTTTGTTGAATAGGCATGACTCTCAGTCACAAACTTTTTCATATGTTCTTTTTTTTTTTTAATAGTGTCAATGGGTTAACAAGAACATATGAAAAAGTTTGACATACTTGCTAATTAATGAAGAGTCAAACACAAAGTTATAATTCATATATTTCATTTTCATTATTTTGAATTCATAGAAATTTGACCCATTTAAAAGTAAAACTATATTCATATAACAATGAAACTTCTTTTAATATATACACAGGTTTATATACTAATATATTAAAGCTATGATGATGTGACATGGAACTCAGTTCTACTAGTTGGTTATCCGACCAAGCCTTCTCTTGATTACTCTCTGCCAATTTCGAAAACCCATAATGCTTTTTTTATCTTTGAAGGGTAAACGGGTTAATGCTGTCAAAATATTCGAGAAAATAACCATATTTACTTTAATTTGTTGACCTATATTCAATTTATATATGCATTTTCTTTTTGTCAACCATCGAAAACTAGCCTAAGTGAGATAATAATTAATTTTGAAAATATATATTAAACCCATAATAATTACAGTTATAATTTGGGCATTTGAGTGCTCCGTGAGAGTTGAGGCGGACGGGGGAAGAACAACAAAGCGGGAGACTTCATGCTTGCAAGCAAAGTGTTGCTAAAAAGCGAAGGACAAAAACAACAAAAAATTAATAAATAAGAAAGCAAAAGAAAAATTGAATTCTAATTTTGTTTCTCTTTAATTAAACTTTGTTCTCCCGAGTTTCATCATTTTGATTCCAGATTGTTTTTGTTTCCTCGATCTCGCCCTTTGATCCTCGGACGCACCGTCCGGGAATAGCTAGTTCCGGATCGTCTTTCCGACTTGACTCCCTTCCTCGATTTGCTCCGATCATCGCGAGTTGCTCCATGGACGACGAGGTTGTTCAGCGAGTTTTCCAGGAGGGAGGACGAGATTTCTTCCAGCAGCAGCCTTCCACTTCCTCTTCGTCTTCTTCGATTCTTCAATCTCTTCCTCTTCATGTGGTAAACGCTTCTCTCGGCCTTGCTAGTTTTCGAATATTTCCAGAAAAAATCACAAGCCTGAGAACATATAACGATTCCTGGTTTTGTAGGGTTTCGATCATGGCTATTACCTGTTGGTTAAGTCCATTCAAGAGCTCAGAGAGAAGAAGGACGGCATTGTTACGGTTGGTATAGGTGGACCTAGCGGCTCCGGTAAAACAAGGTAACCGATCTTTCAAGTTTCAGGTTTGTTATAGTAGCCAAGCTCGATTTTGATGTTTTTTGTTTTGGTGCACGAAAGCTTGGCAGAGAAAGTGGCATCTGTAATTGGATGTACTGTAATTCCCATGGAGGATTACCGTGACAGCATGGACGACGGAAACGAGTTGGAAACTTTGGATTTTGATGCATTAGTCCAGAATTTGGAGGTTATATTTGATCCTCACCTTCTCTGACGGATTTTGTATTTGTAAGATTGATTGGAAGTTCTGTAGAATGACTTTGGTTGACTAACTCGTCTCTCTCTTTCTATAAATAGGATTTGATCAAAGGAAAAGATACTCTTGTTCCGGTTTTTGATTTCCAGCAAAAGAAGCGTGTCGACACGAAGCTGGTGAAGACATCATCTGGTGTGGTAAGTCAGAAATGTAATTTTTTGGCTGTGGTTTTGGTATGGCTGTTATGGTTTTTTTCCGTTATGGTTTGTTGTAGGTGATTGTTGATGGGACGTATGCCCTTCATGCAAGATTACGCTCCTTACTGGATATTCGGGTTGCAGTGGTAAGGTTTTTCACATACACAGCAGCTACTTGCCAACCATAGAAAACCGTGAACGTCTGATTATCCGTGACTCTCTCTTTCTGTTGATTAGGTTGGTGGCGTTCATTTTAGCCTTCTCTCTAAAGTCCGCTATGATATTGGAGATTCGTGTTCGCTGGATTATCTTATCGACAGCATCTTTCCATTGTTTAGAAAACATATTGAGCCAGATCTTCATCATGCGCAGGTTGGTTTTCTTCTTCTATTAATATTTCCCTCTTCAAGTGTTCAGAAGTTTCACTTATTTGTTTGTTTGGACTGTGCAGATCAGAATCAACAACAGTTTTGTTTCTTCATTTCGGGAAGCCATATACAAACTGAAATGCAAAAGTGAGGTCTGTAGTTTCTTTTGATTGCTAAAATTTCCGGTTGTGACCTCGATTTCTATAACAATGTTTACCACTTGACTAAAAGTTCATGTAACAGATAGTAACTTCTTTTGCTCAAGGAAGTGAAGTCCAGAAGGATAAGTAAGAAGATTCTTCTAGCATGTGGGAATGGTTTAAGCCTTTTACTGGATCTAAGATGCATGCTGACATGGTTTCCCTGGTGCTATTTTTAGTTTTATTGAGATGTACCTCAGACCTCCTTCTGCAAATGAAGAGGCACGGATAAATGACTGGATAAAAGTTCGTCAAGCTGGTATAAGGTACTATCTGTCGCTTGGCGACCAAAGGATTGTCGACAAGCATTTCATTATCCGGCCGAAAGCTGAGTTTGAGGTGAGTTAATACATGCAACTACTTAGGTTTCAATTATCATTTGGTGTTTCCTTCTCTCAATTCTGTAAATCTTTATGGAGTTTGAGTTATGTTTTAGCTCTTTATTCTTGGTGGAAAGGCTAACAGTAGGTGTTTATGGTTTCTGTTCCAGTATTTTCCTTGATTTTGTTAATTTCTGATAATCTCTGCTGAAGAGCATGTCGATTTTCAAAGAATCTGGTCCTAATGGGAGCCAGCTAGAACATATCATTTTTCAAAGATACTCCTCACAACACTTCTTTATGTGACTTGATTGCTATTGTCTAGCAGGTTGGACGGATGACACTTGGAGGGTTGCTAGCTTTAGGCTACAATGTTGTAGTGAGTTATAAGCGAGCTTCAACTGCTGTGAGTTATGGTAATTTATCCCTGTCCCGTGAAACGATTGATACTCTTGGAGAGACTTTCCTGGTACTAAGAGGGACTGATAGGAAGGTAAATAACCCACGATTCTCTCCTAAAACAAACACGTGAACCTTCAATGCAGAAAATTCTATAGATATTAGTAGCAATCGAATCGAGCTTTTGCATCAGTCTCCATTTTGCTACACATGTTTAATAGATCATTTTCCATATAGAGTGTGGGAGCTGAAGCTCTGAGAATGGGTATTAGTGGACCATGGATCACCAAATCATACCTGGAACTGATACTTGAAAGTAAAGGTCAGTGAAGTTGGATATAGCATGGTTGTTTCCACTATTATTCTTTTTCCTGCCTACCAGTACAACAGAATCTTAATTGCTGCAAGCTCACCCTTGTTGCAGGTGTACCACGCTTGAATACACCTCCACTTTTGCAACAGTCTCCTGTAACAATTAACCAGGAAAAGCAAATTGTTGCACCAAAACCGATCCGAACTACCCCCAACATTGTTACCCGCCTTGAGGATTTATCGCAGCCTTGGACCCGATCTCCTACCAAATCTCAAATGGAACCGATGCTTGCAACTTGGCATTTCACCTCTTCTGATGCACCTCATTCAGTAAGCTCTGTTGTAGGTATGTCCGTCTTTCTTGATGGTTTTTCCCTTTGTTATTTTCCCTCTTTTGAAGTGATGTCTATCAAATGTATTTCAGTAGTATTTTTGTTACATTTATGCTTAGACTTTCTCATCAAGCAGCCACAGATTCCTCTTTCAGGGATAATATACGACTTGTTCCTATGCCTGATTCATACGACTTGGACAGAGGGTTGCTTCTTTCCGTTCAAGCAATACAGGTAAGAAGATAGGAGGAATCTACTTCTGTTCTGTAGAATAGCTGCTTCGTCCTGCACATATTATTTCCACCGCAAAGACTTTGCTCTTTCTAGTAAGGGTTCTTTTGCTTGTGATTATTGTTTCAGGCGTTGTTGGAAAATAAGGGACCACCTGTTATTGTGGGAATAGGTAACATTGCTTGTTCGCTGTTTGTACCATTTTGCTTTTGAGACTGACCCTAGAAACTATTTCTTACCCTTTACATCGTCACAATGCTTTTACTGAAGGTGGTCCTAGTGGGTCTGGTAAGACTAGCTTGGCTCATAAAATGGCAAATATAGTTGGATGTGAAGTGGTTTCCCTTGAAAATTACTTCAAGTCTGAACAAGTCAAAGATTTCAAGCATGATGACTTTAGTTCCCTTGATCTGCCTTTGCTCTCAAAGGTAACGCTTTGGTTTGGGAATGTGAAGGGATAAGGTCATCTGTCAGCTTTTGGGTTATTTGTTTTAGAATTAATAATCTCTCCCTACTTCATTTGCAGAACATTGCTGACATAACGAACAGTCGAAGAACAAAACTGCCTGTATATGACCTGGAGACAGGTACTAGATGTGGCTTCAAGGAACTTGAAGTTTCTGAAGAGTGTGGTGTGGTCAGTGAACATAGTTTTACCATATGATATTTTCTCTTTCAAATGGTCGTTGCCTTTGTTTTCTTCTGAAGCGTAGTTTTAACATCTCATTGCTGTTTAGATAATCTTCGAGGGGGTATACGCGTTGCATCCAGAAATCAGACAATCTTTGGACCTTTGGGTTGCTGTTGTAAGATACTCTTCTGCTTCATCGTTCCTTTTCTTCCATTCATCTTGTTTTCTTATCAAGATTAGACTGAGCTTTCTTACGCTTCATGAAACAGGTGGGAGGTGTTCATTCACATCTTATTTCTAGAGTCCAGAGGGATAAGAGCCGAGTTGGGAGTTTCATGTCTCAAAATGAGATAATGATGACCGTATTTCCAATGTTCCAGCAACATATTGAGCCACATCTAGTGCATGCACACGTGAGTACACTTGAGACTCTAGATTTCACCTACTAATATTGTGCTCTACTTTCGTACTCTTTTTTTGTGATTGCAATTAGACTTCTGAAAAAAAAAAACAATCTCAGTTCTATAGAAGTGACGATCTCTGCCTCCATACTTATATTTCCCAATATTACAGGTCAAAATTCGAAATGATTTTGATCCAGTTCTCTCTCCCGAGAGCTCTTTGTTTGTTTTGAAGAGCAATAAACAGGTAAGGGTTCAAATATAACACATTCTGAGCTTTCATAGATCTAGCTTCCTTCATTTACAGAAACACTCACGAGTTGTCATGTGGTTGATAAGGTTCCGTATCAGGATATTCTCAGCATTCTTGATTCTACGAAGTTCTGCAGCTCCGTTCAGAATTTTATCGATATATATTTCAGGCTATCTGGGCTTCCTGCCAATGGGCAGCTGTCAGATAGTGACTGCATACGCGTTAGAATCTGTGAAGGCAGGTTTGCTGTGCTTATACGCGAGGTATGCTTTTAATCTCTACTTCCATGAATGTTTTGTTGATCAGTGAATTTATCAAGCATGTCTCATGAATCTTTTTATACTGTGTCACAGCCAATTAGGGAAGGGAACTTCATCATTCAGCCCAAAGTAGATTTCGACATTAGCGTAAGTACTGTGGCTGGTCTTCTTAATCTCGGGTAAGCAAGAAATCAAATAAGTGTTTTAATTTCAGTCAGTCATCCTCAATAGTTTTCTGCTGTCTCTATATCATAAACTTAAGTTTTCAAGGAGAATGTTATCACATTTCATGAGATGCTCCACTCTTGGTTTCAGATACCAAGCGGTGGCTTATATCGAAGCCTCTGCCTTTATTTACCAAGACGGAAAGGTAAGTATCTTGCTTGAAAATGCGAAACAAGCTTCTTGAGATTAAAAAGATCCGACATGAAACCTTTTTTTTTCTCGTCCAAATAAGTCATCCTCTTGAATTTTGGTTATTGAAGATTCTGATTGAGGTTGATCATCTCCAAGATGTGCCAAGTCCATACATACAGATCAAAGGCGCAAACAAAGAAGCTGTGACTGCTGCTGGTTCAGCTCTCAAGCTGGATGGTTCATACACAACAAAGGTTCCATTGGCTTTTTGATACCCCGTTTCTTTCTTCATTTCATATACATATTTATACAATAATTAATCTCTTGTTCCCTTTTGTCTTCCTGAATGAAGAGTTACCTCCAAATAGTGTTGGAAAGACTACCACCAGTACAGAGAAGTTCAAGTGGAATCCATACACAACAAGCAGCGCGGTTGCAAGAACTTGTGGAATTCATACAATCTCAGGTATTCAAAAGTCTCCTTCATCCTCTTCTCTCGTTCTAGTCATTCTTAAAATGGTTCTCATGGCCTTTTTGAAGGGAAGTAGTAACAGTGCGTCGGAAGCATCACCAAGAAGAGATGGTTCTTCCATAGACAACGTTTTGGAAGATATGCAATCAAGAATTAAACGACTCGAACGTTGGCACACCATAAATACGGTATGGTATCAAATATCATCTTGTTAAAAGACTAAGTACATCTTCTTTTGTTTGTTTATTATGTATGACTAGAAAGTAACAAATATGATGGAAACAGGTGCTATGGACATTCTTGATGTCTGCGCTCGTTGGTTATTCTCTCTACCAAAGGAAGCGGCACTAATTTAAGTCCTTTTTCTTATTAATTTGCTTTTTTCCAAAGGATCTAATCACAGAAAAAAAGAAAAAGAAGGGTTATATGCTAACCTGTTCGAATTATCGATTTTGCTTACCCAGTCTCAAAACATTGTAACAAATATTGTTATGCTAAAGCAAAAAAAAAGAGATTTCTCTCGGAAGTTGAAACTAATGAACTTTGGCTTTTATTTTATGTTTTTAAGTTCGATGACAAACGTAAAACAGCCTTGTTGATCCATAATATCGTAGTTTACTGCTTCTCTTACATTGTTAGTAGTTTACATTTGTATGATATAAAAACATTCAAGTTCCTGGCAAAGGTGAGGAAGAATCCCTTCGAAACACAAACACTAAAAGCTACGGTTGAAAAAAGAAAAACCTCATAAAGAGCATATGATATGTTGGTTTCAAGCCATTCCGATGTATCGTATTGTACTGTCACTTAAAAAGGTTATTTTTTACCTATGAACCCCTTTGCCACCATGAAATAGTACGAGACCACGTATAGCAACACAACCAACAGAAGAACCAGCAACCAGCTTATTCCGTCTGCAATGCATTGCAAAACACAGTATTAGGTTTCGATTGGTAATCCATGACAAAAACGTAGAAAAGGTTTTTTTTTTCATTTAGAACTGTTAACTACCCAGTCTGTGAATTTTCTTGGTACGGTTTTGGTTAAGTAATAAGATGTAGAGATAAGAAGAGAAATCATAAAACTACGTACGTTTTTCAGGCGTTTTTTCAATGACAGTTAGCTTTGCCCTTGAGTCAAAAGATACAGACACTACGCACCTGCAAAACCAAACCCAAATCAAAACTTTTGACTGAGTTCCTTTTATTCTTCAGCATGATCATCGAATCGGTAGTTATACAGTGAAAATTTGAGTTCTTAATGAGTAGAGAAAAAAAACCTTGAATCAGGGGAGAAAGTCAGTGCGGTGACCAAACCGAGATGAGCTTTCTTGACGAATTGGTGAATCTTCATTTTTGTTGAATCAATTATCAAAACATCTCCTTCGAGGGTTCCGCTGCATTAAGAAAAAAAGTATGACAATGAAAATTCTACGATTAGTATTTACTTTTATCCGTTTGGTCGCAAAACTGCGAAGGAAAAAAAGAAGAAGAAAATTTATACATTGCGAGAAGCTTCCCATCAGGTGAGACATTAAAGGCGGATATAGAGTAGTTTTTCATAAGCTTTGAAGATCTTCTTTTCCATGATGTTGTATCCCATGTTATAATACTTCCACCACGTTCTACTCAAAACAAATTAATTATAATCGTTAGCTGTGACAAAGAGAAGAAAAAAGGGAACTAATATTATATGTTCTTGCGCTGTCAGAATGTAAGTTTACCAGTGTTTGCAGCAATGTAAAGAACTTCATTGCCTGCATTGTCGACGGAGAATCTGCAGGAGGCAAACATCTCGTCCTGCATTATAATATTAGAACTCATTAGAGTACAATCCAAGAATGTTTACAAATCTAGAAGATACTAAGAGCAAAACCCCACTGACCTTCTCTTTTGATAGACCAGCAATGGCAGCAGAAGCATTTACGTCCCAAACCCGACAAAGTGGACCTCCAAGAGATACAAGGAACTTACCACTTTCGCTGCAAAACGAAAAATACCACTATCACGCAATTTGTTTTATAATCATTGTTCGAACATGATTCCTTTCTCATCAACAGAATAAATCCCTTTCCAGATATAGCAAACTTTTCCTTATTCGATAGGAGGAAAACACACCTGAAAGTTAGGCTTTTAACTGATGCATGTGCCTTAGACTCATTAAGTAGCTTTTTCATACTAGGCCACTCAAAAACCCTCAAAGTTCCATCCTGTACTGCATCAAAACAAAATGCATAAGAATCTTCCTCTGCTATTTAAAAGAGATTGAATCTAAAGAGCTTTCCTACCTCCCCACCAGCAGCGAGCACAGACCCCTCCTGATTGAACGCCAGAGCTAACTGTTGTCCAACATCTCTCAACTCGTTAATCACTTCCTCTGACTCATCACCAGCCTGATAATCCTCTCTTGGGCTCATAATGTTTTCCCAATCAAACTGTCTGTGTTTCGAGAAAACAACAACAAACTATCACATCCCTTGAAATTTCTCTCTACTCCAAACCATAAAACCCACTACGTCTTTGTATACCCAACTTCAAAGTCATAAGCTTTCCAAACTTAACAAGCTAACACCCGATTCTTACTGCAAAACCTAAAGAATTTCGAAACTAACGAGCTTGAAAAATTGGATGAGAGTACTCACTTGCAACTATTTTGCATTCCGCTTATAAGACCATCTCCCCGAGGATGAACAGCCATCCTGTAAGGCAGATCAGTGCCAACCACAAGCCTACCCAGCTGAAAACAAAAATTGATCCAAAAATAAAATGCAAATCCTTGAAAAGTATATAGATCTGATACACACTCAGTAGAAATGAATACTTTCGGAATTCACATAAGAACAAAAAATAATAATAATAATAATAACGTTCACACTTACAGGTTGTTCCAAGAGAGAATTGGTCTCGAGATCAACACAGCAGATCACGATAACATTACGGATTCCGCTTCTTCCCTCTCCGCCTCCGCCGGACAAAACGATGCAGCTCCGGGAAGTCGACGACTCGCCGTCGTCTTCGGATTTCACCTGATCCTTATCGATTTTCGATCTAACAGTTTCTTCCGGAATCCATTCGGCGGCGTAAATCGGAAAGCCGTAAGTCTGCGTATTCGACGGTTGATTGCTCTCTGTATTTTGATTCGCCATTTCCTTCTCCGTGTCTCCCTCTCGAGCTCAATGCCAAGTCTTCTCTCACTCGTAGACGCGAGAAAGTTGCATACATACAGAAACAGACTTTAATGGGCCAGGCCCATTATAGCATTTATAATATTTAACAGGCCCATCCACAATACAAATGAGTTGCAAGAACTAGGAACAATCAAACCAATCTTCCTTTGAAACCCAAACAACGGTTGCGACATGAAGCGTTTGGTTCCAACTTTAAATCGCATTCTGGTGCAGAAAGTTCTCCAACCGGCTAAAACCGAAACCGGTATTCTTCTCCCGGAGACATCCACGAAGGTAAGTCCATTTCTGTTGTTGTCGTTGTATCTGATTTTGGTCGGAGAATTATGGTCGGTGATCATTTTTGCTAGTGTTATTACAGCTAAACTCCGGAAAAGTGATAGCGGTCGGACCCGGTTCACGAGACAGAGACGGGGAATTATTACCGGTTTCGGTTAAAGAAGGTGACTACAGAGGTCAAACTCGGCGAGAACAAGTACGTATTCCAACTTCCTTATTTTATATTATTGCGTTAGTTAACCCAATACTATTGATTCGATCCATATAACCCTCAGACTAAATTCCTCCTGGGAGAAAAATCTTAATGTTTATTATACAGTATGATTCATACTGTTTATCCATCAGAAACAGCCCAAGATATAGAATATTTCTGAATTTCTGTTGGCATGATGGACACAAGTATCATCTGTTCCGGGACGAAGACATCCTCGGTACATTGCACGAGTGATGAAAATGCTAAGTGGGTTTCTTGTTGGCTTTTGTGTTCTTTAGGAAGAATAATTTTTTCTAGTGACTAGTTCTGATAAATGTGGTTGAAAGATTGATGCTTTTGTTATTTTATAATCATTGTCGTCCTTGAATTTGGCTTTATAACTTGTCTTTAATCTATTGTCTAATCGTTCCTGTAGCCATCAAGTAAAGATACGGAGGACAAGGAGGATTTGTGCTTTTTTGTATTTAGTGCATATTTTAGCTAAAAACCTCCTCACACGGCCGATCCCTAAACGTTAAAATTGAATAAGAATATAGAAAAAAATCAAAATATATGATTTGGACCATCGTCGAATAGCTTGTAACTACGACGAAAGTTACATAACTGGCAGATCTTGTTGCAACTTGCAAGTGTCACTAACTCACAATCAGGACATTCTTTCTTTTGAAAAATCTTCATTTTAGCTTATAATGATGACAACAATATATATTTTCGAATAACATTCTGAGGACAAAAGTATTACAGCTAAATGATTGAGATATTAATACGGTTTCTGTATCTAGAGAGTTGGAAAATATTTTGAGGATCTAAACATACATTACTCTTTGGATCTATATACACCTTATGGTTAGATTATTGACGTGTCATGACATATTTATGAATTTAAGATCTCATCAAAACATTAGAAGATGGCATATAGTATTTTACTAAATTTGGAATCTTCACATATCCTGCAAAAAAAAAAAAAAAATTGTCGCTGTTGCCAACCACTCTCTCTCCATCTCAGTTGCACATGCAACACAGACACATGCTAATTTCGTGTAAACTCACATTGCTAGTTCTTTTTAGCTTTTTTTAGCAAAGGTTAACTCACATTATTAGTTATAGCTTCCTCGTATTTTTTCAAAACAATGATAACTACTTTTAATTGTTACTGTTAACTATTCCACAATATTAAAATTTTACACAACTTCTCTCATGTACATATTCAAATTTTAAGCTCCAACGTATTGGAAATTACAACAAATTTAAGTTTCAACGTATTTGAAATATTATCTGTATAATTATGCGGGGATTATGTCATCAACAAGTGGAGATCTAAATCAACTCACAAGTCAACTATTTTAATCGATAGGATTTAAAAAGTTTTGTTGATTAAATACACGGAGCTTTTGTGGCTAAATTGTACTTAAGAAGCAATCATGCTCGGAGAAATTATAATATTTATCACCAAAATAATTACACCCTATGACCCTAATTCCCTTACCAGAGCACGTGCCGTTTAGGGAAGAAAGATTAGCTGAACACTTAACAGAGAGTATGGAATCAACATTGCTTGTCGTGTTGGCTTTGTCTACTGAGTTGTTTAGTTTTGAATTAAATACTTTTCCTATCGTGTCATTATGTTATTGATGTTTTAATACAACTTATTACTCTGATATATTGTATGATACAGATGCTTTTCTTTGTATGGTCTTTGTCGACTAACAAAGTTTATTTGTATTTTTTGTACATATATATTTAAAATTTACTTGTTTTCAACGATATATTGTGTTGATAATTTCACACGAAAAATATATAAAAATATAAAAAAATACAGGGATATCCAGCAGATGATTCTAAATATTCGTACTTGATTTATTTTTCGTTTTTTATTGAAGGAGATAATTCACAATTGTAGATAGAGAAAACCTACGATCGATATACAAAATATATACTGTATATATTTTTACATAATCCAAAACATGACAAAAGAGATTTGTTGAGTTCTTGTTGGAACTTTTTCCATATATTATACGAACTCATCTAAAGGAGAACAAGGTCACAACAATTGAATTATAAATTACTTTTATTAGTACCAAAAAATTAATTTACTTTTTAGTATAGATTAAAAAAATAAAGAATTCTAAAAGCCTAACATATATCATTTTTAAAAGATTAAAGAAAAGTTTCCAAAAATTCCAATAAAGAAAAAAATGTTCATAATAATAAAAATTTGAAATCTAAGGGCAAAATAAAAGGAGAGACAGAAAGAAAGCCAAAGGAAGAGAAGGAAAGGGTGCATGTGACTGATCACGCCTCCACCGCAAAAGAGAAGAAGAAAAAAAAAAGGTCCACAGAGACACACTCTCTTCTCTCTCTCTCTCTCCTCCGGCGATTCACTTCAAATTTCGCAACCGCGCTCCGCCGTGGGAGACAGCTATTCGCCGCATCTCCGCGTTTTAAGACCCTCTCGCCGCCGCAGCTAGGGACTTATTATGCAAGGTGTCGACGAGGAAAGAGGAAGGAAAAATTAGGATTGAGATCTGTCGATTTTCTCAAATGCTAGCGAAGAATCGGCTGCCGGGAAGCGGCCACAATACTCCGTCTCCTCCGGCGTCTCCTCGCCGTTCTCCTCGTTACCGTCACGGCCGTTCAAAAGCCGCCGGTCGATTTCCCGCCGTCCAGCCGAGCCGGACCCTCGCCCATCGCCTCTCGTGGATCCTGTTATCGGTTCTTCTCCGGCGCCAAGGGATTTTTCTCTTCGCTCCTCTAATCTACATCTCGTGTATGCTGCTCTACATGGGCACCGTTTCGTTCGATGTTGGTCCCATCATCCGGCATCGGTCTCCGCCAGGATCCGTCTACAAAAGCCCGCAGGTTTACGCCAAGCTCCGCCCTGAGATGGACGCCGATAATTCCACGGCTGATGCGGTGAGTTTTTTCGCCGCTCCACATTGTGTGACGTAGACGATTCTCTGGTTCTTCCTTTGACTTTTTTTTTGTTTTGCACATCCTCTGGTAGTTGTTACCTTTGGAAGTTTGCCATGAATCATTAGGTTGACTCGTTTGCCCTTGGGATTAAAATTAGTACGATTTAGTGATTGAATTTTCTATAGAGGAATTCAAGCTGAGTCTTTTCATAAATTGCGAGACTTTAAGGTTGAAAAGATACTGTGTTATCCAGTTGGAGCTGTATTAACTTTAAAAAAACTGTACCTCCGTTGACCTAAGCTCAAAGGCACATTGAGAGAAACACTATTAGCTTCAGAAGTTTACCCTTGAGTTCTAGGTTCGTGCTGGTTGTGTCTCTCTTACCCTCGGAATTACTGTTAGGTTGGGAGATCTAGCTGAATCAAAACCTACGGTTTGAGTACTGCGTTGAGAATCTTAATATTGACAACACCTGCTATTCTCTTTATTCATGTATCACCAATGCTATTGTATTCATCTCAGATATCAACCATTTGGAAACATTCCTATAAAGGTGGGGAGTGGAAGCCGTACGTGAACAAGTCTACTGGAGGTACTTCATTGTTTTTGCAATTTCTCTACAACGCTGTTTCTCGTTTGCAGTAAGCTGCAGCGTTTATGAAACATTGCGTGTCGAAACGTTCTCAGCTTGATTAAAAGGGACTCTTAGAATAAAGTGTTCTATACATTCTGGAAAGTTCTGCCTGGAGCTCAGAATTAGCCTTTTCGTTGGATTAATCAAGTATTCGCTTTTTTTTTTTGTAGCCTTGCCCGAGTCAAATGGTTTCATATATGTCGAGGCAAACGGAGGCTTGAATCAGCAGCGGACATCGGTAGGTTTGTTCATCTTTTCATGATACATCATGCATTTCGCTCACTCATGTCTAGCAATCTTGTTTATGTCAAGCTGTTGACTTGTCTCTATGCTTAGATATGCAATGCGGTTGCTGTGGCAGGCTATCTCAATGCAACTCTAGTAATCCCCAACTTTCACTATCACAGCATTTGGAGAGATCCAAGGTTATAGATTATCTTCTTTTGAAAATCTTGTCTTGACGTTGTCCGTTCAAGCAAAGCCATCTTTTTTACTGCTTTCTAACAAAGGATTGTTTTCAGTAAATTTGGGGATATCTACGATGAAGAGTTCTTTGTCAATACCTTATCAAATGATGTGCGGGTGGTTGACACAGTTCCTGAATATCTAATGGAGCGATTTGACTATAACATGACAAATGTCTACAACTTCAGAGTTAAAGCTTGGTCACCTATTCAATATTATCGGGACTCGATCTTGCCGAAGCTACTTGAGGAGAAGTAAGTTACAACTTGTTCTCTAAAAGATGTTTTCACATGCTAGAGTTGGTTACGCATTGTTCTCAAAAGAACAGTGATCTACCTTATTTTTAGCGGAAGAGATGTTTCGAGTCTGTGTACTTGACATTGAAGAATTGTTGTATTTACATGGCACAGGGTTATACGAATATCCCCATTTGCAAATAGACTTTCGTTTGATGCTCCTCAACCTGTCCAGAGACTTAGATGTTTGGCGAATTACGAAGCCCTGAGGTTTTCGGAACCCATACGAACCCTAGGAGAAACACTGGTGAAAAGAATGAAGGAGCAAAGCGCAAACCACGGAGAAAAGTACGTATCTGTACATCTGCGCTTTGAAGAGGTTTGTTCCATGTAAAGGAGAGACTAGAATCCCCACTGGTCTTTAACATGGCTATAAAAAAAAAATGGAGAGCTTTTTGCTGAGGTGAGAGATATAATAAGCTATATCTCCATGTTGCAGGACATGGTAGCTTTCTCCTGTTGTGTATTTGATGGTGGCAACCAAGAAAAACAAGATATGATTGCAGCAAGAGAACGAGGATGGAAAGGAAAATTCACAAAACCAGGCCGTGTTATTCGACCTGGTGCTATCAGGCAAAATGGGAAATGCCCGTTAACTCCTTTAGAGGTACTCATCAAATCTAGAAACTGCTCTTACTATCCTGTTAGCATCTCGGATCTTCAAAAGTTAATCATCCATCCTAATAGCTCCACAAACTCTTGTGAGCAGTAGTGTGAACTGTTCTGTTTGGTGAGCAATAGTGTTAGTTGTTCTGTTTGGTTTATACTTTTCTTGTAAACCCTTCAGGTGGGTTTAATGCTTAGAGGAATGGGTTTCAACAAAAGCACATATATTTTCCTTGCATCTGGTCAAATATACAATGCTAATAGAACAATGGCCCCGCTACTAGAGATGTTCCCGAATTTACAAACTAAGGAGATGCTTGCATCAGAGGAGGAACTTGCTCCATATAAGGTCTGCTTTTTCCCCCCTCTGTTTGTTTCAAAGTATAATCCGTGTGATCAATTATTTTGTCTGACTTGAACTCTGTGTTTAGAACTTCTCTTCCAGAATGGCTGCAATAGATTATACGGTCTGTCTCCACAGTGAGGTATTTGTGACCACACAAGGTGGAAACTTTCCTCACTTCCTCATGGGTCATCGAAGATATTTGTACGGAGGACATTCCAAAACTATTAGACCAGACAAGCGAAAGTTAGCAATCCTCTTTGACAATCCTAACATCGGGTACTCATTCCTACTATTACAAGCTCCAGATAAATGATATTTGCATTGTTCCCTTTTTATTCACCGTACCAGTCTAGGTCTTAATATTCTTCTGAGCATTTTGCGTTTACGCTCATCTGGAACGTTAAAACCTGTCGCTGTTTTATCACTTATTGCAGATGGCGGAGTTTTAAACGTCAGATGCTAAACATGAGGTCTCATAGTGACTCAAAGGGGTTTGAGCTAAAACGACCTAATGACTCCATTTACACATTCCCTTGCCCTGACTGCATGTCCCGTAGGAACAAAACAACGACCCCAGTTTCTAGACCACCTTCTGCCACCTGAAACACACACTCATTTTATTGCTTGGCCCTACCAGAATCCGCTGCTAATGGCTATGTTCATTCCTTGTAATTCTAATTCTTTCAAATCCGCGTGGACTTGGCGACTCGGCCTGCCAAGAGTTTTATGGAAACAGCGGCTGGAGGGGCCGCAAAATTGTCTATTTATCTCCGGAGATTGTCGACGAAGAGTAACAGCGACAACATTGTTTGATACTTTTGACACATTGGAGCTGATGCAACTAACAGGAGAGGAAATTAAGGTTTAGTTCAATCCCTGGCTGCTGCTGATGGGCAAAGAATAGGACAGCATTTGGATCTTGTTTTCTTTTTTTTTCTTGGTGTTTTGCGATTTGAAGCGTTTGCGTTTTGTACATTCCGTAAACGCAGACGTGAGAAGAGTCTTTGTGTTAGGAGATATGTAGAGACGGACAGGAGGAGGATAGAAGAAGCTGCCCGAAAAGTTTTGTACATTGGTTTGGTTAGAGGCCATCGTGTTTTTCTTTTCTTTTTGGTTTATTTAAATTCTTTATTATAGGGTTTTTTCTTTTAATTGTTTTCATCATATTCTTATGATTCTTCCGAGGTGAATCTTGTGTTTCGTTCAGGAAATAATTTTCAATATTGATTTGATTCTTTCTTTCTTTCATTTGCTCCTTTGTGTCTAAAATTTCATACACTAACTGATACTTTGAAATGCAATGATATTCTCTTCTGCTAAGAATCTTTATGTTAAACACAGTACATAAATATATATACGTATAAAACTCTTGTTTTTTTTTGTAAAAGGAAAAGCTTAATAGGCGTAAAACTGAAGGATAAGTCCACGTGGAAGTGGTGTATGACGCCAACACAACGTTTGGCGACGAAATGGTGCGCGTGGGCAAAGGTCTCACAAATTATTGGCGTCTCACAAAACGTTGCTCTGTTCTTGTCAAAGTAAAGCGTTTTGGGTTATCAAAGTCAAAAAAACAGAAGGATCCTTTTTTGGTAATCGCTCAAAAGGAATTGAAGTAGAAATCACGAAAACCTCACCTAGTTCCCGGCGAAATCTGATGGGAATCACCGGAAGTCTAACTGCAGATCAGCTCGAGCTTTTCCACTCTCAAGGTCTGAATGAAATCTCCTCCTAACTCGAATTGTTTTTTTTTTTTAAATTGGATGACCGAAGCAGAAGTTAATGATTTGCAATAAATGAAAAAGGATATTTGGTGATCGAATCTTTCGCGAGCGAGGATGAGATTGGAGGCTTGAGGAAGAGGATGGATGAGTTGCTGACTCAATTTGATTGTTCCGTCTCCTCTATTTTCTCCACTAAAAATCAGGTTCTTCTTTATGACGGAGTTTCTTTTTAATTCAAATTTAATGATATGATTAATTTAGTCAATCTGATGGATAATCCGATATTATGCTTCGTTCGCAGAAGCACACGACTGATAATTACTTCTTTGAGAGCGCTGAAAAAATCTCCTTCTTCTTTGAAGGTAATCCTATAATCTCTTCAATTCATTTGTTTCCATTTTCGCAGATACCTTTCTTTCTCTTACATAACAGAACCATTGGTTTGGTTTTTCCGTAGTGTTCCTATGATGTTTTTGGCAAAATTCTTATGTTTTTTGTATGAGTGCAAGTGCGCTGTTCGTGTTATTTGTATTATGAATGTTCCTAACTTGATATGTAATTTTACAGAATCTGAAAAGACAAATAAAAATTCTCTTTTTTCATGCTTAAAACAGTAGAATGAATGTCAATGTCAATGTGAATCTTCATGAAAGTAATGGCACTTCTTCTGATGCACATGTGTAGGGAAACAACAATCATTCCTTTGTGGTGACTTAATTTGAGATGCAGTTTTTGCTTCTGAATGTAGTACTCCCTATATTGATCATTTACTTGGTATTGTCTAGTGTCTACTGCGTTTGTCATAATCTCGCTACTAGCTGGTTTCTTACTCTTGAAGAGTTGTTGTGTTTGAATCTCAGAAAAAGCTTTTGGCGACGATGGGCAATTGAAGCAACCCAAAGAGCTTTCTATAAACAAAGTTGGCCATGGTATTTTCATCAATATTTTTTACTACAAAATTTTAGTGTTGGGTGCAGAAAAACATATATCATAACGGATACCAATGTTTTGTTGGCGCAGCACTGCACGAGCTTGACCCATTGTATAAGGAATTCACATATTCGTCCAAGGTTTCAAGTTTGGTATCATCCTTAGGTTACAGGAGACCAGTCATCATGCAGTCTATGTACATTTTCAAGGTATTCTTTTCATTTTACTTCTGTACTTATGGTCTTGTTGGTACTTAGATTATCGAAATGTGTGGCTGCAAAATTCGATGTGTTCACAGTACATTGTTCAACATTTCTTTCAAGAATTAGGAACTAAGATTATGAAAAGAATTTCAACAGTTGAGAAGGCAGATCATCACTTATTATCTGACCAACTTCAGAATTAGTATTTGTAATTACGTTTAAACTTTCCGAAGCTACAACATTCTGAATCTCTAAATAATATTCTCATCTTTTTCGAATAAAAAACTTAATATGAGTTTATGAACTGTGCATTCGGGCAATGATTTTACTAGCAACCTGGAATTGGAGGCGAAGTTGTGCCGCACCAAGATAATTCTTTTGTGTACACGGATCCACCGAGTTGTACTGGTCTCTGGATGGCTTTAGAAGATTCTACAACTGTTAACGGTTGTCTTTGGGCGATACCCGGATCGCACAATAGTGGGTCTTTTACCTTTATTTCTCGTATTCTTTGTGGTAATCTTCGTAGTTTCGTTTAGCTAATCTTCATCTGCTTCGTTTTAGACGGTTTGGTTAGAAGGTTTATCCGGGGTGAAAATGGTGTAACTTTTGATCGGCCATCTCCTTCTTACGAGCAGAAAGATTTTGTGCCGATTGAAATGAAAGCAGGCTCAATGATTGCCATTCATGGTGATCTAATCCATCAAAGGTTAACTTCATCTTACTCATGAAGTTTGCTTGCTAATTACTAGTTTAGATTTCGCTGAGCTTATAAAAACAATCACGTTCGCTAACTTTTTTCATTTTGGTTTTTGGGATGCAGTTTCGAGAATCTATCACCAAAGTCAAGACATGCCTATAGCTTACATGTAGTAGAATCTGATGGATGCAAATGGGCAGGAGACAACTGGTAATTTTTTAATAAACTTTTGCTCAATCCGTTCTCATTATAAAATAGGTGCTAATTTTTTTACAACTATTTTCAATGAGTCTATTCTTCATGCTTACAATTCCTTTATATGCTAGGATTCAAAGAGAGAACATGCCTGAGCCTCTCTACGTCCCTTAAATACAAGTCAGTCGCGTTTATCAAATTTCCTCTACGGTGATCTACCCACGACCATTTGTTAGAACTCCGAACTCTAATAAGAACATGGCTAAACTTTAAATGCCCTTCCTGTGTCATTTGCTTATCGAAATACAATTTGTTTCTGCTTGGTCTCTGTAGTTCTGTCGTCAATAAAGTGTGACAGTGATCACTTGATGTTTCTGTGATTATAGGCTTGAATTCACAGCAATTACACATTGAAGAAAGTCATATAAGAAGGAACTAGAACCCGTAAACAGTTAAGAGGTACGAGAAAGTTTGAGAAACAAATGACCATTGGATACAGCCCTTTTTCTTTAATTGTCCATATGTTGGACATGTTAATGTGATTTTAAGGAATGGGACAAAACTATCTCTGTCCTATTGTCATTAGACCAGGAAAAATAAAACGTGGGACTGATCTTTTAGGTGCAGAAAGAATAGAGTCATTTAAAGAGTTATGGTCGAAGTTATAAATGCTGTGTAGTTGTCTTTAGGAAGCGTTCTTCATCCTCATCGTTCTCAAAAGGCAGTTTCATACCGTTGTACAGTACATTGATGTTCTTAAAAAGACATCAATGTTCTCTTCCTGGTAGATTATTAATCTCAGGATTTTACTTAAGACATGATTAACACCTTTAAATTCATATAACTAAGACCCTTTTGAACACCTCCATGGCTAATTGAGGAAACTGGCCAAACAATTCATAAAACAAATGAGAAATGGGCAAGACATTAAAGATTGTTTGTCTTCACTCTATAAAAAAAAGTCAAATGTCAGGTTCCAATTTTGTTAGTTTATGATGATTTCCTCACTGCGACTCACTTTTTCTGATAATAAACCAAACACATGCCAAATTCACTGAAAAATCTAAAAGGGATCCCAAACACAGTGCCATGTCAGCATCGAATGTCTTTCTCACACAGTCTTATAAATGTTGCAGAGGAAGAGGAGAAAGCATGTGAACGAATTCTTTACATTTGACTATAGTCTATAGATCATTGAAACCTTTCACTTTCACAAATGTATATATATAGTTCGAGCTCCAAACCCAACCCCCAACATGGTCCAACTTCACATTCGGGTAATAATAATTATCATCATGATTTCCAAAATCCTATTATCCTCTTTACCTTAAAATTTCAAAACCCTCCTTACATTTACTACACGTCTTCGTCTCTCTCTCTCTAACTTACACATCACTTACCCATTTCTCGACAAACAACAAACTAAAACTTCATTAAATCCATTGTCCTATTTATTACTCACACATGGGTTTTGGTTTCAGTTCTTCTTCAGAGGCATGAACTCGTAGTAGTAACAATAGTTGCAACACTTTTGGTTTGCTTTTGTATTCTTATTCTCTGTAAACCGATCGGTTCTCTCTTGGTTCTCTATTACCGGGAAGAGATTTAAAGTTTGGATCTCCCTTCTTTCTTCTTCTTCTTCTTCTTCTTCTTCTTCTTCTTCTTCTCCGTTGACATTGTGTTTACTTTCGTTGATATTAATCTCTCCTGGTTCTTGAGTTACCAATGAAGTAACAAGATTTCTCCACGTGGCGTCTTTACTGTAATTATCCCGAACTAATTCCTTCTGAGCAGGAAAAAGAAAACAAAATCATTAGTTCGTTTTGTTTGGCTCTCAGAATAAAATTAAAAAAAAAAAAAGATCACTGAGATAAATAAAAAAAGTTAGCAGCCTTTTGTAAACATTTTTTTATCTCACTGTTCTCAGCATCTCATAACAAAAGTTAATCTAACCCTTTTATGCATGCGTCCTTAACTTATCTACCCCAACTTTCCACACGTTAACACAAACGTACATACATCTATATGTATATTTTTCCTGTAAACTGTTAATGTTATGCATACATAATATATATACGTATTAAGTGCTTCTTTGTATATTTGTAGTACATAAACTCAATATATACGTTAAAGTACCTGTTGTTGTGGGTTTGTGTGTTGGAAAGATGGGCAGCTCTTTGTCTGATCAACTCGATAACAACCTGTAGTTGCCACATATAAGCAACTTCTCATTCAAAGGTAAGAATATATATAAACAAAAACTTTATATCCCGTTAACAGAAGAAAAAAATCAAAATGTATATAATATTGTATATATGTTGATAGAGTAGTCTAAGACAAGAAAAACGATGTACGGTTAAATTTAGACAAATCACTCCTTTAAATAATAAACATCGTCTTGTCTTTCTAAATATATATAATCAAAGTAGATAATTAATCACCTGAAGACGATGATGAATCCTTGACGTCTTTAAGTTGTTCACGAATATCATCATCATCTCCATGTGGACGGCGTCGTTTAGCTCTCTCTCTAGCCTTGTGATTCTGAAACCAGTAGAAAACGTTTTTGCCCTCGATTCTGCCGTACTTACGGAGCTTAGATGCTATCTGTTGGATTTGTTCTGTCGTCGGCGTCCGTGTTCCTCTTCTGTACACCTCTTCCAGCGTCGTGATCTGCTCCGGCGTCGGATTCCATCTCGACGTCCCAGCCGCCTGCAAGTTGTTTTTCCGATCACCCAGTTCTCCTGATGAGCCGGTGATGAGCTGATGATGATGATGATCGTTACCGTTAATATCGCCTGCGAAATCAAACGTATTAGTTAATAACCAAACATGCCATATAAGGAAACTTCTTGCTTGCATATATAACAAGATCCATACACTCTATCTAATTGATATATAAGAGACATATAAAGAGGTAATTAGGATTTGGATACATTGTGTTAGAAGAAGACGAGGCTGAGTGGTAGAGAGGGGCAAATAGTTGATGAGGTTGTTGTCGGAGATGTAGCCCATGCTATGAAGAAACTCAAACTTTCCTGCCCTAATCACTTTTATATTAGAGAAGATCGATAAAAGAGACAAGATTTATCCAAAGAAAACAAAAAGACTTTTGTTGTTTTTGTTTTTGTTACTGTGGAATTCTGAACCATTAGCTAGGGAAATGGAATTTGAGAGTGTTGTGTGGAAATGAATGGTGAGAGGTTTACTTGTGATGCAAGAGATCTCAAAAGGCTACCATACTTTGCTTTTGGTACTGTTTTATAGATAAACCAAAATACTTATGTACATATAGGTGTGTATACATATATATAGAGAGAGATAGTATGTATTGAATTTGGCTTATAAATAGATATAAGTTGTATAATAATCTCCACAAGCAAAATTAAAGTGACGGAGTAAACATGATTCAGAATCTGTATATACGGCGCGGAAAGTTATATAATTACACCAAATTTCACAAGTTAGTAATAGATTAAAAAGTGGGTCACCGAAATATTTGTTAACTTTGTTAAAATGTTGCATGTCTTGCTTAATGCAAGAAAAACTTCTTAAAATAAAAATAACATCTATTACGAAAGTGAGAATCCCACGCGCATTCATCGAGCGTTTTAGGGCCCAATAGACACGCGTGGGTCGAGCTCTCCCCTTCTCCACCTAAATTGGGTTTTAAAACCAAGCCCACGAATAGCCCAATCACTCTTTTTCCAGCCCATATCTACACACATGTTCCCAAAAAAATATTTTATTTTTTTGTCGGCTCCACAAAAGATGACACTACGAAAAACACAATGGAATTTTAGAAAGCTGGATTTTCCGGAGAATTCAACAAATCAGTATAACTTTCTAAATTTGTTTTTTTTTTTTTTTTAAAGAAGGAATGTGAGATTTAAAATATGAGAAGGCATGGGGTGGTTGAATAATCACCATAGCTCCTTAAATCTCTCCATTTATGGTTTCCACTGTGCAAAAACATTCATTCCACATGCAACAACCTCTCTCTGAGTATATTCCTCTTTAACCAAATGGACCTAAAACAAAGTAATTTTATTTGTAGACAAAGTATAAAGGCTAACGAAATTTGCATTTTACTTCTATTTCTTTTCATATAAGGCAATTTGATGCGGCCTTATTTCAAATCAATTTTTTTATTTATTCTAGGAAAAAAAAACAGACGAAGACCAAATTTTTTTACTTTTTTTTGGTCAAAAACTCATTCCTTTTGCCTCAGCAATTCGTGATTTTAATTTGGTTATTTTGGGAAATACTGTATTTAAGTCTACCTTAACAAAATAGAAGCATTAACCCGTGAGTGAATTAGTGAAAACTAGTATTCATATGAGCATTAAATATGTTTTGTACGTATGTAGTATAAATTTCCTCAAAATGAGAGAAAATAAAGAGAGGTCACTGGGGACAGGCATCCCCATCGAGAGACGTATGCATTAAGTTCAAAGTTCAAACACATACTACAAAATTAAATTAAAATCATTAAAGAAGCTAAACCATCAATGGCCTACAGTAATAAATAATATCTTTTTCCCACGTCATAGTACTTATTTAGCTTGTTGATTGTTTGTGCATATACATACGATATGGACTGGTTTTCAATAATAGATATATGATCAATTCCGAAATGTTATATTTCGATAGATCAAATTGATGCAAACTGAGTAAAATTGGTTGGAAAACTTAGCAAAAACAGCTGGATTTGGTTAAAAATGAGTTATTATACTAACGAGTGGTTGGGTGAAGTTCGTTCATCGACATTTAGCATAGAGAGGTTTATCGAAATTAATCATGTACTTGTTGTTAACAGTGATCATGTCTAAATCGGTTTGGCTAGTCAGTTTGATACAAATTCCAAAAATATTCATGTTCTGTATATGTAATTTTTTTATCAGCTATTCTGTGATTAGGGTTTCTACTCAGCATATATGACTAGACTGAATTTACATCCATGGTTTTTTTTTAAAAGAATGAGTGTGTGTTTACACCCACACATATCTAATACTTAATGCACCACCTAAAAATAAGTAGCATTTTTTAACTAGAGCCTACCATATTCTCAGTTTTATTATATATAGAAAAAAAAAGAAAATCAAAACAATGGGCTCATGCATCTCTTATAGTAATTAATAATGCATGAGTTTCACCAAATTTCAAGTCTTTGGCTCTCCCTTTTCAGGAGCTACGAAGCAGTCAACAGCTTCCATGTTCATTTATAAATTAAAAATTTAGACATTAGCAATACGATTACATATACGAGTTTGGAATTTTTAGACTCATTCAACATCAAGTTGAAAAGAAAACAAATAAATACATACATATAGCATTAATTAATCACTTATCACAAAAAGACAACCTTCTTTTCTGCACAGAACATGATCTTTGAAGAAACCCATGCATTCGAATCTTCAAACCACTGTTTTCTTTCTTCTAAAACATGCTGGTTTTAACTAAATAAATACAAAACTATTTTCAATAATTCTTGGATTTCGAAGGTCGATGGTCGCCATTGAAGCAAAGCAGTTACAACAAAGAGAAACAAGATCATTTAACTCTTAGCCTAAGAGACAAGTAGGCTAACAATAATGATCTACATCTCATAGTGACAACAACAAAAATTACACCAAAAAAAGATCTACAAAAGTAGAGAGATTTTCCAAAGCAGAGGTTGCAGGATCTGAAGGCAGTTTCTTAAGAGATCAAAGAAGAACCAGACACATGTTACTAATTAGTTTTTCAGTTGTGGAGAGGATTTGGACCTGTGTGAACTAATCTCTTGTCTTCTTTATAAACATCATCTCTGTTTTCTTCCCCTCGACGTGGAGCCGTGAACGACACTGAGGCTCTGGGGGATTGAAACGGAGCCGTTTTACGGAAAGGACCAGCCTTCCTCGGTGAAGGGTAGGGCTGATGATAATACTGATCAGGAGAAAGAGCTGATGAAGACAAACCGAACTGAGCAAAGATCAAGATCCCCCACAGGAGCATTGTGGAGGTGGCTGCTCGTTTTCTTCTTCTTCTTGTTCTTTTGTCTTGTTCTTTTCCTACATAATCTTCCATGGCGGTTTGATCTGAGTGAAAAGAAAAGGTTTTTATGAGTTTTTCTAGAAGCCCATGAGGTGGTGAGAACAGAGTATTTGAGTATGTTTCTCTCTCCCTCTGTTTTCTTTTGAAAGAAATTTCTTTCCTTTTTGTCGGTGTTTGGTAGTGCAGAGCAGGTTAGGATTCAAGAAACAGATGAGAAAAATGGGTTTTGACTGATTATAATAATAGTTTTTTGAGAAAAAAGTGATGACTTTGAGTAGTAGCAGAGGATAAACCCAAAAGACAAAACCCTTTTCTTTGTTTGAGTGGAGTCTAAGTAACAAAAAAGTTTGTCTGGGCTTCTTTGGATAATGAGAAAGAAGAAGAAGAAGAAGTAGAAGAGGAGAAAGATGAAAGAATTTATTTTATTTTATGAAATTAGCTCTCTGTGTTCTTTATTGTTTAGTTTTGGTTTTTCCTTATCTTATGGGTCTTATCAAACGATCTTGACCCTTGATTCCTGGGAGAACCTTCTCATATCTGTACTAATCTTTGAAACTTAAAATTTTTGTTTTTTTATCTCACCGCCAATGCTTTAATTGTTCTCTCTGCGTAAATTTTAAAATGGGATGCAATTAAAATTTAAAATTCTGCCATTTTGCTTGGAGATGGTGCAGTGGACAGTTCAGTATTAATAGCCGTTGTCTCCGGGAAAAAAATATCGAATTTATGTTTTCTGAGAAGAGAGAGAGAAGGATACTACTATATGTATTGATGTAGTGTACAAAGTGTTTTTACTACATAAAGCAAGTAGCTTTTAATGGAGGATTTACCTTAGTTTTGCTAAATTGAAAAAAAAAAACACCGTTGTTGCAGAGATTTTGTTGCTTCACATGTATTGACGACAAAGTGATAACCTCTGTTCTCTGTTTTGTCTCCATCTCTTTTCCCCTCTCTGTTTCATGCATGTCTTCTTGTTCTGTCTTTCACAAGAGCTTTTTCTTTTTCTTGCTTCTTTCGTGCCCATGCTTTTCAACTCTCAGAGAAAACCATAGACAGAGGCAAACTCAGTTTTTGATCAGTGTCAAAATAGCATCTAATGACTGACATTAACATTGAATTCTAATTTCACAAATTTGACAATTATTAAACTCCTGCCAAAAAGGTATCAAGTAGTTCAATTTTAGCTACTTTATTCACCAGAAATACAATACTGCAAGACCTGTAGAAATCAATGACATTTCTTAAGAAAGATACAAAACCAATTAATTGGCAAAAACGTGATGCAGGCAAAAATTTACATAGTAAATGATAAAGTAATAGAGTCTACCTTATTCAATAGAGTCTACCTAATCTATTAAAGATCAAATAAGTAATAATCAGTATAATGTACAAATTGACGAAGCTTTTGTCTACCTTATTCAATAGAGTCTCTCTGTTTCAGGCATCTGACTGCAGAAGGATGAAACAAAAGCTTCACGATTTGTTGCCATATGCAAGTTTTGGGGATCAAGAACCTGGTTTTTGCTTAAACTGGTCTTTTGTATCTATTCGACTTCAGATATATTCAAAATCTGTGGATGCATCAGATCTATCTTACCAATCAGAACATATAATACGTGAAGTCACCAGAACTCTCTGCAAGAGCAAACACCATTTCTGAAGTGGTGAAACCTGTTCTTGTCTCTCATGATGATGTCTCTCGAAGTAAGCTTGGAAACAAACTTGGCGAAAACGTGGCAATCATCACAGGTTCTCAAGTTCTTCATAACCCGTATAGGATCTTCCGCTCTCCCATTAATGAGTCCAAATGCTATCGCGAGCTTCTCACTGTGATGACTGAGAGAAGATTCTTTTTCCTCTGTTTCCACATCATGAAACACCGAACCAGTCTGGGGAACATACCCCATGTTCCTTATCCTCTTCAAGAGTTCCTCCAGTTTCTCATATATCGCCTTTGCTTGCGGATGTGATTTGTCTCCTCTATTGAAAAAATGAATTTTGCCGTCAAATTCAACGGAACTATACGCAGCAACTTTTTTAGTGCCGAGCTTCCTCATTTTACTCCTTACTTTGTCAACACAATCCCATTTACCAGCAGCTGCGTATATATTAGACAGTAGTACTTGGTATGCACCAATGTCAGGAGCTGTTTCTACAAGTAAGTCTGCTACTTTCTGGCCCAATTTTATATCGCGATGAACCGCGCAAGCACCCAACAAGGCTCCCCAGATACCAGCATCTGGTTCCAATGGCATCTTTTTGATAAACTCATAAGCCTCCTCTAGAAGACCAGAGCGTCCTAGTAGATCAACCATACATGCATAATGCTCTTTTCTCGGCTCAAGATTCTTATCATTCGATCGAGCCATGAGATTGAAATACCTCTTTCCTTCATTCACTAGTCCAGCATGGCTACAAGCAGATAGGACCCCGAGAAACGTCACGTAATTCGGTCTTAGCCCCTCGTTCTGCATCATGGTGAACAATGCCAAGGCTTCATCGCTATCCCCGTTCATTGCATATCCTACAATCATCGTGCTCCAAGAAACTACATTCCTTTGTTTCATTCCGTCGAACAATACCCTTGCATCTTCAGTGCTACCACACTTCAAGTACATATCAAGCCTTGCATTGTCGACGATTATGTTACAATCAATAGCTTCTTTCCTTGCACGATCATAAATTTCTTTTCCAATCTCCAAAGAGCCTAGCTGACCACAAGCAGAAAGCAAACTCACGACTGTAAAGGAATCAAACTGAATAGCATCGGCACACATTCTGTGGTAATAATCGAGAGCTATAGCCGAGTTTCCCGTTTGAACACAAACTGCAATAAAAGCATTCCAAGCCACTAAATCTTTGCCTTGCATTGACTCGAACAACAACTCAGCCAACCTCAATTCACCAAACTTCATGTACATCATCACTAACTCAGTTGAAACGATCCCAAGAGTCTCAAAACCATATTTCACCACATGGGCATGAAAGGCAAAGCCAAAGGGCAAAACCCCTAGCTGGGAGACAGCCTTCACCACAAACGGGTAAGTAAACTCATCAGGACGGACATCAAGATCACGCATTTTTTTATAAAGTAGGACACTTTCGAATGGGAGCTTGTTTTTGACGTACCCTTTGAAAAGAGTGTTCCAAAGAAAGATCCTCGGCTTGTGCATTTCGTCGAACACCTGTCGTGCGTAACACATGTCTCCTCCAAGTACAAGATTCTCTAGCAGCTGGGTTAAGAGGCTGTTCTTGACAGATAAACCGGAAGTTAGTACAAGCGCATGGATCTTCTTAAGCTGCTTCGGCTTTGAAGAGCTTGTTCGTAATAGCTTCGAGAGCATTTGTTTTGTTAATGGCGTTTGTTTCGCAAGCATCTCTTTCGTTATTTCTCTTGTAATCGTACTTTCAAGTTTGAACCATCTTTAAAATGTAATTTATATTATATGGTTTTCTTACGAAGCCCAATTACTACAAGAAAAGGCCCAATACTCAGTAACTTGATAGCAATTTCGATAACTATGGCCCGAAAGACCCAAGGACCCAGAATGGCAACACCATTAATAATCGAGATTTCTTAAAAGTTAAAAGTGATTTACGTTCTTCCGATTTGTTTTTCATTGAGACACACGACAAGTTTTGATTAGTTCACGTTATGTGGAAATTAGAAAAGGGAATTTCTCACTGTCATGAGATTTTAAGGATCATGACCCGTCAACAAATACATTTTGATTCGCATAAAGTTTAATGATTAATATCTATATTACTCTATGTACAATCACATATAGTATAAGTGTATAACCAAACTACTGTATTTTACTTAGCAATGTCAACATTTTCTTATAGACACCGATGTTCAACCTCATTAACATATCAAAATAAATTTTCTTTTGTCCTCAGATTATTGATTTTGTATCGATGGGACAGCAAAAGCATGAAAGACGTACATCCAATAATATTTGACATTGTCTGTTTTACTAAGTCTATCTACCTGCCCGATCGCGAACTATTATACAAAAAAAAATAAATAAATATATATATATATTTTATAATGAGGTTGATTGGTAAATTCTTATTAATATCGGCGAAATTTATACTATTTATACAAAACTTTTTTTAAAATGTCATTTTCAGCTTGGTTTCCTATCGGATTCACCTATTTCCTCTTTTGTGGAAAGACGATAGCGACTATTACCGGCCTCGCTAAAATATGATTATGGCTTGATTATGATGTTCTAGGCATGTAATGCACTGTTTGAAAACGATTTCTAAGTACGAGTAGCTGAAACCCTAATAAATAGTTCATACGTTCGAATTCCAAAAATAATTCATAAATTATATAAGTATCATCTGTTTGAGATGAAATATTTTAGTAGGATATGGATAGAGGTCATATGCATTATTGCATTTTGTCAAACCTAATACTTGTCATTCTATGATAAGAACTTCTTAAACGTGTATTACGAGATATTACAATATTAAATCTTATCTTACTCTATTTATTTTGCAATATATAAATCAATGTTAAGAAAAAATAAAATTTATATTTACTTATGAATAATATGCATAGGTTTTTTTGTTATACCAGATTTTTGGATATCAAAAAACTTATGTAAATAGTTACTAGCGGACTAATTCTACGACTCGTAGACCAACTAGCTGTATTTGGATCTCGAAAGATAGATGGTAGAAAGCTTTTAGCATAATTTTTATCACTGTACCACAAGGTTTTTGGTTTACATGACCATAGTTTTTTTTTTATTAATTGTAATTAATAATGCAAGATGTCAAAATGCACGAGAGAATCATGTAAAAAAAAACTATTGTACTCAAATGAAAGAAAACAACATGTATTGACGCTGTACCGTGACGCTCTCTCTATATATATGAAGAAGAACACAAGGGAAAGTATTCATTCATCAGCCAAAGAAATAAACAAACAAACTTCATCACTCAATACCCAAAGAAGAAAGAGATGGCAACGTCAGGAACATATGTGACGGAGGTTCCGTTGAAAGGATCGGCGGAGAAACACTACAAGCGGTGGAAGCATGAGAACCACCTCTTCCCCGACGCCATTGGTCACCACATTCAAGGTGTCACCGTCCACGACGGTGAATGGGACTCTCATGGCTCCATCAAGATATGGAACTACACATGCGGTAACAACACATTTACTTTTTGTATATAAACAAGCTATTTCTGAAACTAAGATTTATATTAAATAAAGCGGTATAGAAATTGATAAAAATAAAATAAAAAATTCGTGCTCTCTCTCAATTTAATATATTCACTATATTCATATGATGGAACTCTGCAAGTTATTTCTAATTACAGTTAATTAATCTATTATTTACAATAAAATTGCACTTGACAAGGAATGTTTTCGGAATATTTTGTTTACATAGTTTCATTTTACGGAAAGAATGTTTTATATTGAACACGACAATTTTATATAGTTGTATTATCCAAACATATGGTTGTGCGAACCTAACGAATGAACATATATGTGTGTACAATTATATATGTATGAAGATGGGAAACAGGAGGTGTTCAAGGAGAGAAGAGAGAATGACGATGAGAATATGGCGGTAACGCTCAGAGGGCTCGAAGGTCACGTGATGGAGCAGCTAAAAGTCTATGACGTCATCTTTCAGTTCATTCAAAAGACACCGTCTGATATAGTCTGCAAGGTTACTATGATATGGGAGAAGCGAACCGATGACTCGCCTGAGCCTATCAACTACATGAAGTTCGTCAAGAGCCTTGCTGCGGACATGGACCATCACGTTATCAAATCCTAAATCCTTTTCGAACCATCATCACCACCGTCATATATGGCTGCCTTTGTGTGTGTGTGTGTGTTTCTCGTATGGTGTTTTAAAATAAATAAATGGGGCTCTTGTATGGTTTCAATATATTACTGTTTGGGTCTTGTAATATGATTTGATGTTGATAATTATGGTGATTAATCTCTAGTTTCATCTATATATCCTTGTTGATTGATGATTTCAAAGAGTAATGCTGTCCTTTTACCCACCGTTCGCAAAGATTGAATCCGACGTATCATTCGGTGGACGTTCGGACTTCCATAAACACATCGATATCATATTGTTAGTTAATTATAATTGGCTTAGGACTATGTAGTATTTTCCTTTTTTTTTAATGATGGATGATGAGGACAGTGTGGTCACTATATATATATCAACCCTAATACTAATTATCATTGTATTGTGTGATAGAAACTTGATAAATGTGAATCATTATTTACAAATTAAAGCAGTCCATATTACAAGTCAATTTCTATTAGTCAGACGTATATAGTTTGTATATGTATGATTATAAACATCTTTGTAAATAATGTGGTTTTAGATAAAATTTCGAACTTTACGTGGTGGTTTTAGAATGGAAATTTCCGTCTTGTTTAGTTTTTTTTTTAAAAAAAGGCTATCAAACTATGGGTTTTAATGGAGACACATATCAAATGCAGAAAAAATACAGATCAATAAAAATGCAGATTGATCTGCATTTGTTTACCATTCATCTGTTTTTTTACAGATCTATAAATAATTAATAAAAAATTATTCATCTGCATACAGATCAATTTTTTCTTGTCTTTTTGTGATAAAAGCAGAACAAATCAAACCTTCATATTTTTGACCAAATCAAATGCAGATCATGCAGTTTTTTATGATCTGTATTTGTTATGCATCATCTGTATTTTAATTATGATCTGCAACATTTTGATCAGCATACCATTCAAAGCCTATATATGCGTTGATTGGAGCACGACACGAAACTTTTAATATATGTCTAGTTTTGACAGATGGAAACATAATCTATGGTGACTTTTTTCCCGATTTGCAGTGTTTCTCTCCGTGATCCAAATCCATATCTTTTAAGTCTGTGTGTTGTTTGATTACCGTGATACCAGGAAAATTGGCGTCTTGTGCCTTCATTTTCCATCAATCTGCCAGCTTTGCTCGGAAGCACGTCCCGAATCTCATGATTAGGGTTCACATATAGTGACCAATATATGCCCTCATCATCCATCATTAGCTTTGTGACTTTCTTGGGTTAACGTTATGAAGTCTTTGCTCAGTAATATTACTAATTCAATCTTGTCATGCATTCCTTTCCTTCGGATATCATTCACAATTATCACTATAAGAAAACATGGTCAAAACCAACTATTCTTCTAACCAATTTGTTTTGCTCAAGAAATTTCTTTAAATTTTCGATAAATTTTCTTAAAAAATCCTATATTTATTTTAATTAATACAAGGAGACAACAAAATCTTAAAAAGCTTATGGCCAATAATCTTTTTCTTTTGACGTCGTAAAATTCATTGTTGACCAATTAATCTATCAATCAAGGAATAATGATGTATGAACAAGAAGGGCATAAAAAAAAATTGATTACTCAAAATACATATCAAAGCCAAAGCATCGAAAAGTCATAAGCAAAATGAAGCCAAAACTAAACAAAAGCCAACGAAAACGAATTATCCCTGGAGACAAAAGTCCCGAGCAAAGGAGTCGAAGTTTATTGTAAAAAAGATCGCCATAAACGGAACTGAAGAAGGAGAACTAAAATCGAACACCTGACCTGAGACACGCCCACGACCATACCAAGAGAACTGAGAACGCCGGGGATGAGCCAGAAGATAAGAACTAAAACCGATCAGGTCACACCCGAACTCAACGTCCTCTAATCTTCTTTCCTTTATTTATATTTTGTCGCAAAATCTTGTATTATATGGCAATGACTTTCTGGTCATATCTGCCAGTCCGATTGATCGTGAAATTAAAATAAAGTAATATTATTAAAATTATAAAGTATTAAGAAAACAAACGAAAAATCCTAATATCCTATTGCCAACGGAACCAGATGATAGCATGGAGCCTTGATTCGTTGGCTCCCTCAACCATCCGGAAAACAATTGTCCATATGCCATTGTCTATTGTCTCTGGGAGGAACGGAACAACCGGCGGCACAGTGCGGTCTCGTTTACCCAATTCATCAACTATATAAGAATTTGGATAGGTTTAATTCAAAACATCGTTACGTCCAATTCCAATCGCCAATGGCCAATCAGTATCAGGATTTTCTTGAGCATTTGGCTCTTGAAACTCTTTCATTTTTCATCTGCTGTTGTAAGGGGAATATAATATATATGTGGACGAACACGATCAACTATTTAACCAAACAAGCACTCATGCTTTGATTGTTATCGGAAAAAACTAATGCAAGTCGTTTGTCCATTATTTTTTCGGGTTTTAAAAGACAGTCATTTTCAATCAGGTTTCCTAATCAAATTTACATACTCCGCTTTTATATCTTTATAGAAAGACGAAAGTGATTGTTACCTGCTTCACTAAGATATGATTTTCTATTTATTTATGGTTTGGCGATGATTTTCCAGGCATGTCAGATGTCAGATATTTTTTCGAGACGGATCCAATGGACGTAATGAAAGCCAATTAAATACACTAAAAGCTAATATTATTGAGGTTAGATATATTTTTTTTTTTACATGTTTGTTGATGATGATGCATTTAAATGTATTTTTTTTGGTTTTCTCTTTTTTCTACATGCATTTTGCCAAACCTTATGCGGATGAGGACCATTCTATGATAAGAACTTGGTAAACGTGAATTACGACACATTAAGTAACAGTAATTTTTACTTTTGTTTACACACTATTAGTTTAGATTTATATTCTAATAATGCAAGATAAGAGATCTTGGTAAAAAAATGTTTAATGAAAAACACGAAAAAAAATAAATAAATAAAAAAGCTCGTTCTAACCGTATTTCTATATAAACAAAGGAGAGCACAAGGGAAAATACTCATCAAACAAAGAAACAAACCTACAAAAAAACACTTAACTTACAACACAAAGAAGAGAGAGAGAGAGAGAGTGATGGCAACGTCGGGAACATATGTGACGGAGGTTCCACTGAAAGGATCAGCGGAGAAACACTACAAGCGGTGGAGAAACGAGAATCACGTCTTTCCCGACGCCATCGGCCACCACATCCAAGGTGTCGCTGTCCACGACGGCGAATGGGACTCTCATGGTGCCATCAAAATTTGGAACTACACATGCGGTAACAATATACTTACTATAATTTATTAATAAGAAGATTATCTCTTTACACATATAAATTCAAACATATATACGATGCAAACTTAATGAATGAAACACCTGTATATAAATGTGTATGAAGATGGGAAACCGGAGGTGTTCAAGGAGAGGAGAGAGATAGACGATGAGAACAATGCGGTCATCTTTAGAGGTCTTGAAGGTCACGTGATGGAGACTCTTAAGGTGTATGACGTCATCTTTCAGTTCATTCAAAAGTCGCCTGAAGATATCATCTGCAAGATCACTATGATCTGGGAGAAGCAAACCGATGACTCGCCTGAGCCCATCAACTACATGAAGTTTGTCAAGAGCATGGTTGCTGATATGGACAACCACGTTCTCAAAGCTTAAATGAACCCCTCCTCCTATCTTTCGGACCATCATCATATATCCTTTTGTGTTTGTGTGCGTGTCTTGTGTTTGTTAAGATCAATATAATAAACGAGGCTCTTGTATGGTTTCATTAAGTACTTTTACTGCTTGGGTTTTGTACTATGCTTTGATGTTGTTAATTACGGTGATTAATTTCAAGGTTGCATGTTTATCCATTTATATATCTCTGTTCGTTGATTAAAAGGTATAATCAGGGGGTATTCATTGATGTAGAGAAGGCATGCGCAACAAGTATATATAATTTGTCACTTGCGTATATATTAATCTGTTTGTGTGTTTAACCAATTTATTTTATGAAAATAAATGGAAAGAGTAATTTAATTATAAAGCATGATCAACTGCTAATGATTGATGAATCAGTGTACACAAATGAATTATGATTATGTATACATATATATATATATATAGACGAAAAGAGTTATGAAGATTGGTTTTCACATATGGCAACGAGATGCCTCACCCCCGAGTCCATCCGCTCGAGCTTGACTGCTGATATGAACAACCAGGTTCTCAAACCTTCTGCGCAGAAGCACATGTTTTGTGTGTTTGTACGCATCAGTCTTTAACTCTTTATCAAGGTGTGTTATTGATCAGGGTCTGTGGGACCTTCGCTGTTTCATGGAGACCGTCCTGCTTTTGTAACATGCTTTAATATATCAATTATTGTATGTTGATGTGGAGTCATGTGAGAGTTATCATGTTTAATATAATGAGTAGTGTTGTTCATTGTTTCTATTATAGTGTTTGACTAATCTTTCTGAACTACATTAGTTCAAATTGGAGATCAAGTTAAATTGTAACTGCATAGAGATATAGTTTGGTTTTAATTATTAGTGATTGTTGGGGTGGGAACATCCCTTTTTTCTTTTTGTTCAAAGACATCCCTATATTAATTCAATTTGCTATATAACCAAATTTGTGTTTTTTTTTTATTTTTACATCAAAAATATATATTTTGTTAAATAGATTTTACGAAGTTGGTCTTATAAACAAACCAGCTTGGAATCTGAGGACTTGCATGGAAAAAAATGAAACATGCAGATCAAACTCTTTTTATAAGGTGACCAGCTTGGAAATTTAAAGAAGGGGACAAAATATAGAGCAATATTTAATAGGTAAATCTAGAATAAAAGTAGAAAAAAAACAATTTCAACCATTAAACAATGGTCATTCTTTTTTCATCAAGTATCTTGACCAATTGTTGATAGTCTCATTCCAACTTCATAGAGTTTTTGATAGCTGCAGAGAAGATTTCATATCCCAAAACAGGGTGTCAAACTTTGCATGAAGGAGAGGACAATACTCCATTACTTGCAAATGAACAGTATAGTTACGTCAATTTCATTTTTAGAATCAGTCCACCACCATATAACTCATCATCCTTTTGCCATGATGCATCATCAAATTGATAATGGACTATCACAAAACTGTTATGAACCTCGTGAGGTTGAGCTCGGGATTCATCCCTCAGTCGATTATGACATTATTTGTACTACATTCCAACTCTGTGCTTTATGTGTTACAAGTTGAAGCGTATCAAAAAGATATATCTCTTTGCCATTGAAAGAACATAAAAATCATAAATGTATAATTTAATAGAAAAACATTTGCCACTTTTTTAGTTCTAGTTCGAACGAAAAGTTCGCCGGTTTCGCAGTATTATACCACCGAGTAAACTGTGCAAAATGATTCAAAATTAATAACACGATCACGGCAGATACCACAGCAAATCTCGAGTTTAAACTCCACTCAATCGAGATGGGACACCAAAAGTCCGATCACTTTTCAGATTTGAAAAAAAGTTAATTTGGACGATTAAAGTTTTCTGATTAGCTGAAAAAAAGTTATTGTTATAAAGCGAAAGAGACATATTAGTAATGGATTTCTTCCTCATTCAATAAGAGGATGACTTTGTCCATTTTATATACTACACATGCTATATATTCTAACCATCTGTTAAATTTGATTACATACCTAATTACAAAATATTTTGTGTAATCACGCGTAAAATCATTTAGTTCGCCTAATTGTCCCACTAATCCTCTCGGGAATATTACGATTTGGCAACACCATGTTATGATATAACTTACATACTTACATGCATGATTTTGAATTTGTGACCAGCGATAGAAGATTGGTCAATGTTTGAAACTTTGGTGGTACATTTAATGCCTTTCGAAATATACAAACGCTAAAAGGGCCATGCAGATGTGAATAATGCAACCACCACCAAATCGTATTGATATTGATATTGATATATTAATTAAATTATCTGACCCACCATGAAGCCAATAATTTTACGAGAGAATCCCACCATATGCGAATGGCGTCAAATCCCATAAATACGTGCGTATGTTGCGCACTTATTGTTGTTGGGCCGAAATAAAATAATGGCCCATAAAGTATAAAGGTAGATGAAATTACACAGTTGTGGCCCATCTGGAAAAAAGGGTAATAGGCAATAGTCAAAATGAACACATACAAAAGGTCGGTCTCAAATTCTCCAAATTATCTTCTCAATTAAAATGGTCATCAAAGAAAACATGCTTTTATCTCTTATACATATGGAAACAACAACAATAGATCATTCATCGAGTATACGACAACGATAACAACGACAACGACAACGACAACCTTGTTTTTTCTCAGGTAGAAGAAGAGCCTCCTCCTTTGGAAGAGGAAGTGACACCTCTGCAACCAGCACCTTCATGCCATTCAAGCATGATCTCAATCTCGCCGCACTCGACATTGTTGAGCCTAAGGATCATGTCTTGTGTGATCTTACCATTGTTCCACACAATGCTACTTTCATCTGACAAACAATTGTGCCTCGACGGCTGAACCCTTTTGATCGCGCATCCATTAGGCAGCCTCAAAAGCTCCATCCCCATTTTCAGAGCCTCTAAGTAGGGTTGAATGTCTAAGTTCGCATCTCCCATCTTGTCGTCTCCAGTGAACTTGTCCCAGTCAAACACTGTCTGAACAACATCCAACCACAATATGTTTTAAACTCATGAACAGAGAGAGACAAAAATTGTCTTTTTTGTCCGAATCAATAAATATGTAAAAAGATCTCAAGAGAATGTTTTGTGTTTACCAAGCGGATTGGGACATTTGGATCTTTGATTGCAACAGTCATTTCCTCATTCCAAACTGGATTACAGTTTTTCTTCACCACACGTGTTTTCAATGTCTGAAAATTTCATATATGTTTTTTTGTATTACGACAGAGATTTTGAAGATAACCCAAATTAGGAGAAAATTAATAGAGAATCAGAAGTGATTAAATAGTCTTCAATTTCATAATGATGAGATGAAGACTAATGATCTGAGGCTGAATATTGACGACGTAGAAGTACGATTCTTTCAAAATCAAATTACAAAAAATTCCAGGAGGAGAAGAAGAAATGAGAATCGTCGTTTCAATTGTTTTGATAATATAAGATGGTGGTTAAGGAGAAGGAACCTGATCGGCGACGGTGATAACAATATAAGGATCGCTGCTTCTATGGTCGCGAATCGCGAGATTAATACCTCTTTTGACGTGAATCGTTAGCAATCCGAGAGGCCTTTGATCCATGGATTCGCAAAGGAGAGAAAATTGACAAAGTTTTGGAGAAAACGAGGAAAGATTTAAAAAAAGAAAAGAGATTTGGGGATGACGATTAGAAGAAGAAGAAATTGCTTCTATTATCCTCCCCACCTATTCAACACGTTCTCTCCCACAATTGCTCAGATTTTCTCTATAAAAATAAACCATATGAAGAGACAATTACCAATATTTTAATTCGGGAAAACTTTTGTTTATTTTTCAACGATATCATTTGTCAAAAAGAATTTCCAACCGAATTTCTTCGTACCAAATTTCGCAAATATTATACCAGGTAATGTACATTTTCTTTACTTGCTGAGTTGTTCGTTGATAATTTACCTAAAAACAAACAAATTAAAAAAAAAAGTAAAGGAAACTACAAGGAATGATATTTTTTGTATTATGCTGAATTTTTTCCATAAAATTTCTCCTAAATAATCTGCAGAATTCTTTTAGAAATTAAACTTCAAAAATTTTGTCTCAGAAACATTAAAAACAAAAATAATCAACCACTAAATTATATAGATTTCCATTCAAAAATATTGTTTAAACCCTCCTTTTTTGTGGTTAGTGAAACCATATTATTCTTGTTGATAACAAAAACACACTTTTAATTCGCTATTCTAAAATAACAATTAGGACTAGAGAAGACTAATCCAACGGGTCTACTTTTCAACGTTGATTAAACATCACAATTCACAACCCCGTTTATTCATTAAACCATAGTAATGGGCTTGAGAATATCATTAACAGGCCTATTTATTCCATGTCAAGGATTATACACTACAGACAGAAGATATTCCTTGGAATTTGCTTGGGGGTGCGGGAGACGGTAATGCGCAGGTGAAATGCCATTTTATGGCCAAAATAAATTATTTTCACGGCACTCGATAATTTCTATGCCACTTTATATATGAATATCCTATTTCATTCTTAATGAAAGTTAATAAAATTATTTTTACAAAATTTTATAAATTGAATTCTAAATTTATAATTCTAAAACAACTGATATAAATGGTACAGTTGAAATAAAGTAAACGATGAGTACAAATGGTACAACTGAAAGATAGCTATGTTTTTGGACAATTAGTACAAATAAAAATAAGTATAGAGGTTAACTGATACAAATGGTTAACTTGATACATTTTGTAATTGTCCACTGAGTATTTTTATTTTACTTTCAGTTGTTCCGGTAATTTTATATTTTGATATTAGTTGTTCTGGTTGTTTAAATGCTTTTTTTTTTTTTTGGTCAAGAGAGTTTTTATCATAGGAACTCAACCTCCA
>OVBB01000124.1:5568-46618 GCA_900406415.1 Isatis lusitanica
GGTATTGTAATCATATTAAAATCAAACCTAGAACAAATTCTATGCTTAGGATCATGTGTCAATTGAATCGAAAAGAGATCTCGACAAACTTGGAGGTTGAGCAGAGGAAGATTGTCAGGAATTCGATATCAGAAGCGCCTCAAGTGCTGCACCTCTACAGAAGTCCACATGCACGATAAACTGGATGATAGGGATGCTAGTGCTTTCGCGAACGATTCACCTTGGGATTCTCGGTGTTTCTGCGACGGCTCAGAACTTCTGCGTCTCTTAAAAGTCGTGCCCTATATCTTATCTAGGCTACATGAGAGAAACCTAGCTGACCGACTAACCGAACCGACTTAATTTAAGTTATAAATCAGAACCAGTTTTGTGGTCCAAGGTGGTGTCGACTGACACCAATATGGGTGTAGATCGACACCAGTACATAAACAAGATATTTATGTACATCTTATATACATTAATCCGATCATTACTCTAATGATTAATTCCAATGTACTTTATCCAGTTTGCTTAAGTGCGTGACCCTATGGATCATATGATATTGGTAATGAGTTCATAACTCATAAGTTATAAGCGGCTTGTAGCAAAACATTATAACCATCCAATATAATATGATTGTCTTATCTTGACGTCACGACTCAACTAGAGTAAATACAAGAATGATTTCAGGACATTCCCTTCAAGCTGTCAGTAATGAGATAAAATGTATTAAAGAAACTCATACATGGTACATCACTGATCTACCTGAGGGGTTTAAAGCTTTAAGATGTAAATGGATTTTCAAAACAAAATTGAAAACTAATTGATCAATCGATAAGTACAAAGCCAGACTTGTGGTACATGGATTCCGACAAAAAGAAGGATTTGATTTCTTTCACACCTATTGTAACACCCCCGAACCAGACTAAGCATATACGGGCGAACGACAATCAAACAAGAACACGAGCGACCGCACAGCCCAGCCGACCTGGAGATGCCACAGTCCGGGGTTAAGTAACGAGTTAGCTCATTCCAGGACAAGTGCAAAAACAGAGCCATCCCATTACTCAACACCGGTTACCTCTCGACCGTGGCCTAAGGCTTTTCAACCCGTACTTTGGTCTTGAGTTGTGTTAGTTCAGACAAGACTAATATAATTGAGCTAGTTAAATTCATAAAACATTTCATTTCATTTATAAAATTGAAATCCAACTTGTACAAAACAACAGTACGGTGATCACCTTGGGAATCCGAAAAAAAAGACATTACATATTCTCGTACAAACAAGTCCTTTGCAAAAAGTTAAGAAAACTACTTTCAATGGTCCTAACGTTCCGTCGCTGGCTATACCAGCTTACTAAGGGTTACCTGCAAGGGAAGGAAAATGGGTAAGTAATTGGGAGATTACTTAGTGAGTTCAGAACACAAACAACAAGGATACCCAACTCAGTCCCCATCATGCAACACACAATCAAACAATCACAGAATAGCTGAAGCAAATAAAGATAGCTGAAGCAAATAAAGATAGCCGAAGCAACAGTAAAGTAATTAGCCGAAGCACAAAAACGTTAGTAGTTAATACCTCAACACTCTTCTGAAGCTGCATTCTCACAACGCACAACACACACTCGCTTTGGCACTGAGATCTCAAAGCATAGTCTGAATTCCTGTGAACACCCTGCACTTGACTATCACAAAGACCGTCAAGCCGGAACATCACAAACAAAACATGGCCATACACCAGCTTTCGCACAAGTGTTTCCAGACCCCAGCTCCTTCCTTCCTCTTCCGGAAGCTGTAACCACCGTACCCCGTCAGGTACACTCGGCCCGGGCTACCATCTGGTCTCTCTGAGTCTTCCCCACCTCTCTGTCCATCGATGCTGTGGAGGAAGTTGGGGATCACACACATACCGCCACTGAACCGCCCCTCACTTCCGCCTCAGTCTGAATGATTCACACCAACGGACTGACTCCATACCACAACAAAACATCACAGCCTCAAACCAGAACAATCAACATCTCAATCTTCACATCTCACGGCTCACACTAGCCAAATTCAACACATCCCTCTGTGGTGATACCTGCATAACACGTTAGTTTACACCACATATGTCACCTGCACAAAAACAACTCCACACAAGTACAACAACAACCAGACAACATGCTTATACACAAAGCAATCAAAAATCCAACAACAATCCTTTTTTAGATCAAAAATTTCTTTGCACGCAATCAAAATCCATGCAAAAACTTTTCCTTTACAGAACCAAAATCCAAGTAAAAATATTTTATCAACCCATTACCCCATGCATACTAAACACTCTAATTCATGCCTAATAATTCACTTAACTTATCATAACACTAACCTTGCAAAGATCATTCTCATAAACTCTAACATGCAAAACCTTACCCCATAACTATTGATCACTTATGCAAAACTCTTCTTAAAACACTTATCATGCCTAAAATTCTAAGTCGCATTCTAGTCCAATTTAACTTCAATCTCTTAACATGAAACCAATTACTAAACAAGTATCATATCTAATTCTTAGTCTATTAACCAGGAAAAACACATAACTATCGATTACTTAGCAAGCATGCAATCTATAATTCCACAACTTAGCTATTCTAAACCGATAACTTAGCAAGCATACAATCTATGATTCCCCAACTTAGCTATTCTAAACCGATAACTTAGCATTAATCAGTCTAACATTCCACAACTTAGCAAGTGTAACCGATAACCTAGAAAACATGCAATCTATATCGTTCGTTGACTTAAGCTAACCTTTATTTAATCATTTTACCACAACTAACCATGCAGCTTCATTACAATTATTGTTTGCTTAACTCCCTAAACAATTAACTCTTAAATAATTAAACAACATATGCCTATTTACCTTACTAATCTAATTCTCATGCATCCTAGTTCCCTTACCAAACACAGCTATATGCAACCTCGATACCAAATCAGACTCAACGTGGTCTATCTCAATTCGCATGCATAACTCCATTACTCCAAAACATCTAATCAAGGGACTCTTTACCATGCATGCCTATAATCTAACCCACTTAACCATGCATGCTAATCGCTAGCCATGCAAATCTTAAATAACAAGAAATCGCCAATAAACATCACGCAAAACAGTATATGAATCACCACAAGACCAATTAATTCAAAAGTAAGAAAATCAATCCCGTGTAGAATAGGAGGAATGGCAGTGTCAAGAAGATGGCAATACCGAGCGAGTATGATGACAGCAGAGTGAGATGTCAAAAGTCTGATGATCAATCCAAATGAAGTTTTCTCTGGACGCCGAGAACTCAAAGATCCATTACTACCCCGGGCAAAACCAATACAGTGGCTGATGCTTTGAGTCGATGAAAAATAGATGCAAGTGGAGGAGAGGAAAAGCTTTAAATCAAGAAATGAGGCAAGCAAGTATTCCAGAATTAAAAGAAGAGTGGAGTGAACCATTGGACCTACAAGCTGTAAGACAAGTGGGACTTATCCGACGGATCCGTGAAGCGCAAGAAGAGGACGAGAAGACTAAGAAGTTTGTGAGAAGGATCAAAGAATCAGAGGAAGCAGATCCAAGTGAACACCATCTAGCCAAGGACGGAAGGTGGAATGAAGCGAGGTCAGAAACTAGATGGAGATAGAAATGAAAGTGAAGATGAGGATGAAGCTGGGATAAGAAGAGATTGGAAACTGAATCAGGACACGAGAGGCAGAGCTGTGGTTACTATGCCAGCAGAGGATGTCTACTTATAGCTAAGGAGGGCTAGCTTAAGGACAAAGTTAGGAGAAGCCACCAGAAGCAGCGAATTCGAGGGCGAATTCTATCTCGAATTCTATTAAGGAGGGGAGAATGTAATACCCCAATCAAGGACCAAAAATAGACTACAGCATAAATAATTCCGAAANCAGCGAATTCGAGGACGAATTCTATCTCGAATTCTATTAAGGAGGGGAGAATATAATACCCCAATCAAGGACCAAAAATAGACTACAGCATAAATAATTCCGAAAGAAATAGGAGACCAATTTTAAAAACTTCGGGAGTTTGCACAGCGGTAGTCAAGACCCAGATGGAGCTATTACAAAAAGATTCAGTCAAAGATAAATTCTCCTGTGAGAATTAAAAATCGGACAAGTTGGGATGACAAAGATGGACAGTTTGGACGAGAAAATTCATAAGTCGAGTTTTGCTCATCCAAAACTTCTGAAACTGTTTGTGGGCACAGAGGACGTCATGAAGAGCATTTAGAATCAAACAGAGAAAGAGAGCAAGGGAAATGGAAGTTACGATTTTTGAAGTGTGGAAGCTTGTTGGTTGAATCAGTTGAATAATCTTCAGGGAAATCAGTCTAATGTTTGATCAGACTCATCTTTGGGCATCCAGGTGGCAGGAAGCAAGCTATGTTTGATGTTCATTTCCAAAACTCTCACCAAAGGCGGTTCCATGAAGGAGTCTATATCGCCTCATCCAAACTCTTCCAACGCAAAAGGCTGTGTCTTAACCCTTTAATCCCACTCGTTTTATATTTAAGCTCATTAACATAGTTTAGCTTCTTATTCACTCATTTGAACTCCTAATTGCAACACTTAAGCCTTTAATATCTCTTGTGGCAACACTTATTCTCTTCTTCTTTATCACCTTTACAAGGGTAAAGGAGACCATAAGAAGATCCAAATGGATTGCAAGAAAGATGTTTCAAAGAGAGATTCCAGTCGTGAGAAGTGATGTTGCGGATTCATGTCTTGTCTGAAAACCCCGGTTCATTTCATATGCCAAGGTCAATGCTATCTCAATTGGCTGAGGAAAAACTATACTCTTTTTACCTAATATAGTTTTGTCCCACATGGTTTTCTCTTGTTGGGATTTTAATGAGGTAGCCTACTCAGTCCTCTTAGGTGTCTTGACGACCAAGCTTGTGGGGGGATATTAAAGTAGACAAAGGAGAGAGGCTAGAGACGCCTCGTGCGAAATCCGGAACAAACCGAAGTCATGACAGAAGCTGACAAAAGCCACAAGAAGCTGACAGAAGGTTCTGCCAAGTCAGAAAAGAGTCCGGAGAGGCCGTGCAAAGTCCAAGACATTATCAAAAGGCTCAATAGAAGCCTTAGGCAAGTCCGTGCAAAAATGTACATAATCCGTACGGATGTCCGTACACACACCGTACAATCCGTACAATGAGGCCGTACCATGCTCTTCAAAAGTGATCTGAGCCCGGAATATCAAACCATAAATCTGTGCAAAGTTCGGGTTGAAGAAGCTGAAGTTCTGTTTCTGTCAAGTCAGGACAAAAGAAGGAAGGAGGTAGCGAATAGATAAAGCTGTGAGGTGTCATAGTCAAAAGGAGTCAAAAAGCAAAAGCAACCTTATCTTTTTACCTTTACCTTTAATTCAAAATGTTTCTACTTTTAATGTATGGGAGCCTTCCCTTTTCCTTTAAATATGTTGTATGTGTGACCATTAAGCCTTAATGAAGAGTTTCTTTTCCTCTCCTTATTTTTTTTCATTTCATTTTCAATGTAGTTTAGAGTGGAAAACTTGTGTGGAGGCTGCCTAATGGAAGACCTCCCCTCGTAGTCTCTTCTTTATTCATTTACCAAAATCTTCTTCCCTTTGTAGTTAATCATCTCATCCCTTAACACATCCAGATCCTTTAGTTGTCTTGTTGTCGTGGTAATGGAGATCTTAGTGAGAGTTCACCATAAGTTGGTGTTTATCTCATCTCTCTCTTTCCCCTTACCATAATCGGATTCTCCATGTTCTTAAAGCTATGTTAATTGAAGTTTTGTATGGAGATCATCACAAGTTGATGATTCTCTTCCATTGATGAAGAGTGTGAGCTCTTGTTGGTCCCAAATATAATGATCGTGGCACGGTCATACATTTTGATTATGGGAGATATTATTTAGATGGAGTGGTACGAAATCATAAAGATAATAAGACTTTAAGTTGATAAAAAGAGATGTTACTTATTCTCAGCTGATAGATAGAATATGTAGGAAGCTTATTGTAGATCCAGCTACGACGAAGCTTCAGCTGAGTTACATTTCATTTATCGTGCATCTTAAAGGTCCATCATATATTTTGGATGATGAAGACGTGTAAAGATATATGATGGAAGTTAATCAAGATTAGTGTTCAGGTCTTTTGCATGTGGAATTAAGTGAAGTTTTCTCAGAAAAGCAGAGTAATCAGTATCTTAGTACGAATTAGATATGCTAGAGTTAATGTTGATGATATTGTTGCTGTTGGTGAAGCTAGAGTAGATGATGATCGTATTGTTGCACGTGGTGAGATGGTGATTATTCCTCAGAGTTGAGATGTGGAGAATTTTTTTATGTTTAATTCCAGTGATGTTGACATGACACATATTGATGGAGCTGAGGTTGTAAATGTTGAAAGGAAAGATAGTATTATTCTGACCCTAGGTCCAGAATTTAGAAGTAAGGAGGAGGTGAGGGAGCTAGTGGTGGAGAGAGCTATGCATAAAGAGTATTTTCATACTCGTTCGGTCGAAACGATACCTAGGGTATCTGTGCTAATATGTCATGGATTTGGTTGCAAAAGGCACTTAACAGTTTCAAAGCCTAAGAATTATAATATATTTACAGTTGCAACATATCATAAGATGCATACAGGCTCTCGGTTGGATAAAATTACAGTTAAAAGTAAAATGAAAAGGCACACCAGGCTGGGTGGCATCTATGCTGCTTGATAATTACTCGAGTCCATTCAAAACTCTAATTACAAAAGAGCTTTCAGGCTTGGTTCAAAGAATAGTTGGTGTTGAAGTTTCATATTCCAAAATTTGGAGAGGGAAAATAAAAGCTGCTATATAGTAATGAGTGGGGTAGTCTACATGAGGGTTTCTATATGCTTCTTTCTTACCTGCACATGTCAGAGATGATGAATCCTGGTACGGTGACAAAAGTGAAAGTGGATGAGCAAAAACGGTTTACGTATCTCTTCATCTCTGTGCGAACTAGCATTGAAGGGTTTAGGTCCGTGAGAAAAGTCATCATTATTGATGGAACTTACTTGAAGAATGTACATGGTCGAGTGCTTGTTATAGCTTATTCTCAAGATCCAGATCGAGACCATTATCGTCTTGCTTTTGGCGTGGTCGACGGTGAGAAAGATGATAGTTAGAGGTCGTTTTTGAATATGTTGAAAACACAAATTCCGGATGATCCAGAGCTTATTTTTATTTCTGATAGACATCAAAGCATCATAAAGACTGTACCTGAGGTCTATCTAAAGTTTGTGCATGGATATTGTACATTTCATTTGTCTCAGAATGTTAAAGGGAAGGTTTTTCGCATTAGGAAAGACATATGTACAATGAAGTTCAGAGAATGCACTCAAATTTACGAGAAGTCTCAGTTTACACATCGTTATTCTAATTTCCAAAACAAGTATCCTTCTGCTGTCGAGTATCCAGACGAGAGTGTTCACCTGAGAAGATGGGCAAGAAGCCAATTCCTGGAGAGATGTACAACATAGATACCACTAATTATGTTGAATCAATGAACAATGTTTTGTTAGATGCAAGGAAGTTGTAGCTATTACCAATGATTGATGGGATTTTGGGAAAGATTATTGAGTGGTTCAACAAATCGAAAGGAAGCTGTAAATTATTAGAGCCACAAGTTTTGGGGCCGTGTGTGCATAAGGATTTGAACAACATATATCCAGAAGCAAAGTCGCTAAATGTCATTGATCTGAATATGTGTTTGATTTGAGAAAGAAAAGTTGCAGTTGTAACCATTTCGAGATCGATAGATACCCATGTGTGCATGTCATAGATGTTTTCGACTGGATTACATAACACACAGAGATGCATATGGATAAACGTGACTATTGCTCGAAATATTACACGATGGAGCAGTGGACATTGGCCTATTACAAGACTATTTATCCAGTACCTCATCATTCCACTTGGGGTATTCCACATGAGGTTCTAGAGGAGATTTTCTTACTTAAACATTATGAGCCAAAGAAATGTAGACAACGAGTGACAAAACACCCATCTGTTGGAGAACCTCGTAAAAAGAAGAAGAATTCACAACGCTCTTGGTTTGGACCATCCAGTGGAGGTGAGAGCTTGGGATGCTGATTATTTGTGTTTTGTGTACCTTTGTAAGACATACATGTATACCTTTGTAAAACTTATTTTTGTTTTTAATACTTATTTTTAGGTATAACAGGTTCAACGGGTTCAGCTTGGGATGCTGATTATTAGTTTTGTTTCACTTAATAAGTTTGGTATAACTAGTAATATTAATACAAGTAGTAATAGTAGTACACTTACCTAAACTATATTGTTAAAAATTATTAAAATCTTATTTCTAAACACGTTTTACATACCAAATAGGCCATTAAAACATCTTCCTTTTACATAAACTTGATAACTAAATTTGATTTATTGGAATTGGTTACATGATCATCTTATCTTATGTTTACATGAAATGCCTTATACTTCTAAGGTTAGATTTTAAAAGTTCGCTACACTAACATGAACACTAAGTAAAATAGTCTTTTTACAAATTTTATGGCATGCGATTATGTTAAATATAGTTTATATATTAATTTTTTTATGAACAACTAAAAATTTAAATTTAAAGTATAATATAAGTGATTAAAACTAAATAATGCTCAATTAATAACTCGAAAACTGATACAACTAGGAGAAGAAAAAGAAGAAAAACTGGAGCATGTGACTTTAATGTCGGCGCACGAGGCTATTTTTTTATTAGTGTTATCATTTGTCAGCGCCCATTTTTAGTGGTACAATTGNGTACAACTAGGAGAAGAAAAAGAAGAAAAACTGGAGCATGTGACTTTAATGTCGGCGCACGAGGCTATTTTTTTTATTAGTGTTATCATTTGTCAGCGCCCATTTTTAGTGGTACAATTGGTAATAGTGGTACAATTTAGTGATATAAGTCATAAATAGGGGTACAACTAGTACAATTTTCTTAACTCTATTGTTACGAGAAATGATTAAAATTACATTTGTAAACATATGTACATACCATATATGCCATTAAAACATTTGAATTTAACATAAACTAAAAAGTTAATTTTGAATTTTTGGAATTGGTTACATGATCATCTTATGTTTACATGAAATGTCTTATACTTCTAAGGTTAGTTTTTTAAACTTCACTACACTAACACGACCACTGAGTAAAATAGTCCTTTTACAAATTTTATGGCGTGATATAATGTTTAATGTAGTTTATATACTTATTTTTTTAAGTACAGCTAAAAATTTAAATTTAAAGTATGGTACAAATCATTAAAACTAAAAAATACCCAAAGAAAAATTTGAAAATTGGTACAACTAGGAGAAGAAAAAGCTGCACATGTGACTATAAAGTCGGTGTACATGACCATTTTAATTATAATCCGGTTAAATTTGACTAGTTGTGCCATTATTTCTAGTTGTACTATAAATTCTACTTTTACTATTAGTTATAGTTGATAGTAGTTGTAAAAATATTTCTACTATCTACTTGATAGTAATTTCTACTTGGACCTATATAAATAACACAAAATATAAATAAAGAACATCGTTATATTATAGTGGGAATTGTAAATTTTGGCTTTCGCATTCAACGCATGTTTTGAAAATAAAAACAACAACCACAATTAATTAGCAAGATAATGAGTCTTTAAAACATACGAAGCCTTTTTAACCCCTTTGGCTTAGGAGATCTGGCTTTCTTAATCCATCTTTGGCCTAGGAGATCTGGCCTATGAGTTTTCGGCTAAAAACTTTACTGACCTTACAAAAAATAAAATTATATAATGTATATGTAATTTTTTTATGTAAAAATGTCAGCTTAAAATTATATATAAAAATGACAATTGCTCACCAAATAATTCATCTGCAATCTTCTCTTTCTCTTGCTGACTCTCCGAAGGTGCAGCTTAATTATGTAGTCTCTGCAATATAAAAAGTGCAACAACCTAGAAATTTAACATATAACTCAACATTGTCATTTAAAAGTGCAATAAGTTATATAATTTACCTCAGGTCTCCGGTGGTTGAGTCGGCGCACCTGTAATATCAAATCACCATGAAACACCTAAGTTTAAAGACGTTATGGAAAATAAATCAAAAAATTTCTTACCAAAAATAGCATTGGCATTCTCTAGCGTTGATTCAGTCGGAGGAGACGACAAATGTATAGTTGATTGAGTCGGTAGAGTCTCTTGACTTGGTTGAGTTGGTGCACCTACACTATCATTTCATCATGAAAAACCTATGTTCAATGACGTTATGGAATGTAAATCGAACCATTTCTTACCAAAAAAGCATGTACAATATCATGAGTTGATTCAGTCGGAGGAGAAGATGGAAGTTGAGTCTCTTAATTTGTTTGAGTCTCTTGAGTTGGTTTAGTCGACGCAGCTGCAATATCAAATTATCATGAAAAACCTATGTTTAATGATGTACTAATATATAAATTGAACCCTTTCTTACTAAAATAGAATCTGCCATCGCTTGCTCAGCTTCAAGCGCCTCCTTATCTGGAACAGACTCCTTCATTACTTCATCCACAGGCTCTGCTGCAATATAAAAAAAAAGTTATCCGAATTATACTAGTTATGCTAATAATAATAGTTGTGGTAATAATACTACTAATCCTAATTATACTAGTTATCTAACAAATTTTACAACAGAACATACCATCAACAACCCTCTCAGCTGTTTTCTTCTCTGCAACCTCTTTTTCCCTTCAACTGCTTTCTTCTTTGCAGCCTCTTTCTCCTCGGCTGCAGCAAACTCAGCGCCAGCCTTATCCGCCTCAGCCTTCTATGCTGCAGCCTTCTTATCAGTAGCCTCCTTCTCGGCTGAAGCTTCTCAGCGGCAGCCTCCCTCTCGGCTGCAGCATTCTCAGCGGTAGCCTCCCTCTTGGCTGCAGCCTTTCCAGAAGCTTCCTTCTCGGCTGCAGTCTTCTCAGTAGCCTCCGTTTTAGCTGCAGCCTTCTCAGCAGCCGCCTCCCTCTCGGTTGCAGCCTTCTCGGCAGCCTCCTTCTTGGCGGCAGCCTTCTCTGCAGTCTCTCCTACACCATAGAAAATTTCATCACTAATTGTACAAATAGTCCAACTAGTTCAAGTTGTCCTACTATTACGTCTCAAGTAATACTACTTGTCTAGTTGTCCAACTATTACCAGTCGAGTAGTTCTACTTGTCTTTATAATACCATCTCTAGTAGTTCTAGTTGTCCAACTATTACCAATCGAGTAGTTCTACTTGTGCTAATAATACCAAGTTGAGTGGTTCTAGTTCTAATAATATTACCACAATAAACGGTTTAAGTAGAGATTTACCTTGTGATGCTCCACCGGTTTCAAAACAATTAGGAGGCTGATAATCACCCTCATAATCCATAAATGCTCTTCGCTCCTTTTTCACAATTACCAGCCTTTTGTTCATTAGCCCGACCTGGTCCTTAATCGCTTCAAGACCTACTTCCATTGGCTTCATCATCAACTCCATCATCCTCTTAATCTCTTCTTTTAACCCGCATCGTTGTTCCCTGTGCATTGGCTCAACTGGCCCTGCTGCTTCTGCTTCTTCTTTGCCTTCTAGTTCGACCGATGGTTCTTCTTCAAATACTATAGCTCGGTATTCAATATCCCTTTTGTAGAGATCCTCCCACCTCATCTTCACTTTGTCACATATCAGTGACTTGTTCCAAGCGTCAACGATAGTATCGCTCACATCATTATCATCCTTAAGCTCCTCGTCGAACAAAGTGTCTTCAAACAAGACCTTAGACAGGAGCCTCGCCTCTCCTTCTGTGGGGACCAAAACACTCCTTATATCCTAAAAAAAAACACTTCACTTATTTATACAACTACAACTACTATTGCAACTTGTATCAACTAGAATAATATACATACATTTGTATCTCCAAGCTTTGCATAGATGTCCTCCAAACTAAAACCAGTTGTGCCAATCTTCTTCAACTGCTTTTTGCACATTCCCCTCGTTTTCGAAACTCTATATCCAAAGCTAGGATACATTCGAACGCCAAAATCTGCACGTATAGTTGAACCAATTATATAGCTACCGTACAAAAACTAACACACCATTGGTTCTCCTTGTTCTACTTCTACTTGTCCTAATATTACCAACATAAGTAGTTCAATTTGGCTTAATGTTACCAAAACAGTAGTTCTAGTTGGCCTACTATTACCATCCGAGTAGTTATACTTGTACCAAAAATAAACGTCTGGGTAGTTTTACTTGTCCTAATATTACAAACATAATAGTTTTACTTGTCCTAATATTACCAAAAAAGTATTTCTAGTTGGCCTACTATTACCATCCCAGTAAATCTACTTGTACCAATAATTAACCTCCGACTAGTTCTATTTGTATTAATATTACCAACGCGAGTAGTTCTACTCTACCTAATATAACAAACTCGAGTAGTTTTACATTGTCAAAATTTTTACCTTCAATAGGTTGATAAACCTGGGAAATATATATCTATTGTTCTCTTGCATCAATCCATCAAAAATTTCCCCTACATGCTTTATCTGGTAGATGGAACCTTCAAATGTGAAACTTCTCTGTTGGAACATCAACACACGCATCAAGATCATCAACCACTTTCAGAATGAATGGCTCTATGGTTGATTTATGCTTCGTTCTCTCTCTTAAAACTGTGGTTAGGAAATACAGGACCAGCATCTTCTGACGATTTCGACTACCATCATTCCTCATCCCCTTTTACGGCAGATAGCATTTCTTCTACATGTACTCCTTTCTTCTCGACTTTCGTATGCCCAAAATGATTATTCGCCCATCTATTATTGCCCAACTTCTCCTTATCTGCTGGGTATTGTAGGCTGAACAACCCCAAGAGGAATGCATGTTCCCTGATGGAGTATCAAATTGGGACACCATTCACAACAAATCATGCCTGCTTTTTCTTCTGAATTTTGGCTGTCCACAGAAGCAACATTTCAGCTTCCGAGTTGTCTGACTAGTCATATGAATGATATGCTTGAACTGTGGGTGCTTAAGAAACCAATTCTTCTCAACAGTTTCCAAACCCTTATTTTTAAAGAGCTCTTGGAATCAGTATTGATGGCACTTTGCGCCAATAGTGACGCTCTTTCTGAAGTCCTCAGGTGGAAAGATAAATCATTCAGGTCGCATTGGCTCAACTTCCTAAAAGCAAGTTAAAAAACAATTTAAAACTTATTCAATACGAGTAGTTGTACTACTTTGACGAGTAGTACTAGTAATATTGGAACAATTAGTAGTTGTCTTAGTTGTACTACATTGACGAGTAGTACTAGTAATATTGGAAGAATTAGCACATGTACGAAGTAGTTGTCCTACTTATTCCAATATTACTAGTATTACTACTAAATAAGTACTACTATATCAAATAGAAATAGTGAAAATGGATAAAACGGATAAGTAAAACCAATAAGCCAAGAAAAACTAGAACCCCTGCAATTCCTAGTTGTTATAATCCTTTTATCTCCTAAGCAATCTCAAATTCAAGAAATCATAACAAATCTCGATAATTCATCTATTAATTATGCCAAATCCAAATCATTAGGAAAAATGCAACTTTAGTAAACCTAAACAACTAGTACAAGATCAACTTCAATAAACCTAAACAACTAGTATAAGTAGTATAAATAGCAAAATCAATAAACCCAAATTCAACTTACCATTTGCCACATGGAGGAAGTTGCCGGAGCCGGAGGAGGCTGAGGAGATGGCTGACGCGGCTGTGCCGGATTTGAATCTACAAACCCACCTTACATGAAGTATTTCCCTATGAGGAGATGGCTGAGGAGACGGTTGTGCAGGCTGAGGAGTTCGCGAAACCGCACGAGGCCGAGAAGAGGAAGAAGATTCCTCGGCTACATGTGGCGGAGGAGTCGGAGTCGCAGACGATGACGGAGGCGGACAGATTGTCTTCTTCTGGACATTCAGACCATGGCGTTGCGGTTTGGTAGCTTTACATTCACTGGCCTTTGACCCAACTCCTTTAGAAGTCGCCGCCGCCACCGGAGCTTCCTTCGTCAGAGAAGGATTCTGAGGTCTTTTCTATTCTTTCGATGGGGATTTCCCACTTCTTCTAGTATTAGACGCCATTGTAAACAAAACATCAAAGAATGAAGAGGAAGAGAAGAGATTATGGAAGAGAAGAGAAGAGATTATATTTTCAAAACCAAATCGTAAAAAATTCTCGTGTGTAAGGACAAAGAGAGGAGATGAAGAAGAAAGAATAAAGAGAAAGGAGAGGAAACAGAATTGTTTATTCAAACGGTTTTCCAAAACGAATAGTTTTTTTTTTGTAAATAACATGAATACTAAAAGGAAAAACCGATTTTTCAATCGTGTTTTATTAACACCAAATCAGATTTTTTGGATGCCTTCAAGCACCAAATTAGATTTGGATTTCGACTAGTTGGTGCAAGATTGTTTTGTCAAATGGTCAAATTGTCGAGATAACATTGAATACTGACTATCACATAATGTTCACCGTTCCAACTAATATTTGGCAAATACAAACTAGATTTTAGGTTGAAAGGCTCATTATGGCAACGATGGCCTGAAACAATTAGCTCCAAAGTGCTTCATGTTCGAGTGGTAGTTGGAATGGTAAGTTTGTTAACTTTAAGTTAATTACTATCTATGAAGAGTTTCTCGACCACTAAAGAAAATATGTCGATTAACATGGTATTTAGAACATAGTAGTGAAATTTGAGTGCATTTGGCTACACCATTTGTGACTTGCACAAAAAAGTTGGCTTGACTTTCCTAGCTTACAAGGTCAGTTGAAGTTTTACTCATAACTTTTGATCTGTTGGAGACAATTGATCTAGGGGACCATAGTGTTTTTTGGTGTCTCTTCTCTCAATCCCAAGTGGTGTCATATCATGATTCGCCAAGCTTATATATGTAAAAATTGAAGGTGCAAACGTTTGGGGACAAAGGGGCATGTTCATTAAAGAATGCACCCAAAGATGTTGTTATTGATTTTGATATGCAGACCAAATGCGTCATACCTAAAGGTTTGATAGACGGTGAAACCAACAGATTGACGACCGAATATTTTGTCGGTTATACATCAATTCGATTTTGATATTGACCGATCAAGGTTAGGTCTTCTAGTAGTTAAGTGCTGGCTGGAAGGTTGCACATGGAGACTTCCAGCGGTACCAATTAGTGATTCTCCCATATTTTATATAGGTGTATACGCTACAGAACATACATATTTTGATACAGAACGTTCCACCCAGTTCCTAAAAACAACTCCATATTTACTTGGACTTTTGTATAAGGATTATGTTTGTGGTGTTGGCCCAAATATTTTGCCAAGACATTTGGGGATAATGAGAATTAGTATCAAAGTGAGAGTTACCAGAAGTAAGATTTATTTACTTATTTTATTTTTGTTATAATGTGAATACTTATTTATTATTTTCTTGGGACACTATTACAAGCATGAAATATGGTCAATGGTCCCCAAAGAGAGGATATGCATATTGATATGTTGCGGTTTTGACCCATACTAACCTTAGTATCTAACCTTTTTCTAGAGTTTTCCGAGTATGTTTCAGGTGATTTTAGGTGGATATGGAGCTGATATGGAGTTTGGAACGATTGGAGTCTTTTGAGCAGAAAATAATCATATTGGAAGAAAATGAGCCAAATCGTATGAAGATTTACCAACTTCAACTCGCGAGTACCTGCTAGCTACCCGAGAGCACATGCTCGCGCGTCCGGAGAAAAATAAAGAAAGTCGTTTTGACCTAATCGTAAGGGCGAAAAAAGAAGGAGCAGCCTCCTAAGAGAACCCGATTATATATACTCCCTTTAGTTTTAGGTTATTAATCATCTTTTGAACATCTTTGGAGATTTCTACCTATATTATTTTGGGGAAAAGAATCTCTGAATCACCTTTATTTTTTTTCTATTTCATTCATGGATTCCTCTTCATCTATTGCTATGTTTTGTCTCTCCATGTTTGAGTTGATCTTTTAGTTAAGTTAAGGTTTTCCAAGGAATTCATGAGCTAAGGATTAAACACAAATCGACTTACAAATCGATAGCCATCATCCTCATTGATCTTATTGCTTGAGTTAAACTGTACGCTTAATTCATGATATTACGTTAGTTTAGACAGCGAGAGATGCTAGGTTGCTAGAAGAAACATTGGTGAGCAATTTATCCTAGACATGCGAGAGTAGATGTGTAGGTTAATTGTGAACAAATCAAACCTGATCTCTAAAGCTTGTCTGCAATTTTTAGGACCAACGAGAGTTAGGATTCTAGGTTGTTAGGCAAAGTTATTAATGCCATGAGAGTGGATTGTTATTATCTTTATGTTTGAGTTCTAGACTTGTGCTTAATCATTGCCTGAATAGTTGTTTGATCCGTTGCTCTGAATTTCCTGCAAAATTCCTTGACCTAACGCTTGCTTAATATAGTCTTTACATCCGATTTTAGATTAGTTACTTGTCCCAAACGAAACCCAAACACTTTTGATCTGTCTTAGCTTTAAATCTAGCTCATAAAACCATAGTGTAATACTTGGTCTTCGTGGGATCGACCCCTAAGTACAAATATGTTTGTTGTGCACTTGCTGTAGGATTAGGGCTTAAAACATGTGTATCACATATCTTCTTAAGTATATCTACATGAAGTAGGGGAATAGAACACCGAGTCAACAGAACTGAGAGCGTGGTAAATGGCAATCTAAAAAAAAAAACTAATTTGGGGATTATGGGATTCTTTTCAGAAAAACAAACCAGGTAGAAGGAGGATCCACTGATTCTTAACGGCGAGAAGAAAAAAAGATGGACTCACAAAGGTCGGCAAATTTCAGGCGATCGGAATAGGGAAGGGGCTGCTATGAAAAGAGAGAAGAAGAAGTAAATTTTTCTCCACTTTTTCCTGTTTAATAATAATCTATTTTTAATGTTTCATTTATCTTTAATGTTTATTTCAAAATTTAGTTTAAGCAAAGTGGCATTTTGGTTATTATTAACTTTATTGGTGAATACTATGTTGTTTGGCAAAATTTTAGAGCTACTTTGGTACATTTTAGTTGTTGGTGCTAATCCAGTATTTTGACTATTTTTAAGTACTTTTTTGAATAATTTGTCTTTTTGATTAACGACAAAATAAGATATTTTCTGTTCATCACTAACAACTTATTTGTTTTGATAAAAAAACCAGAGTAGCCTTAAAATTCATCTTAATTACTAAGAATAACTCTGATTATATTTTAATTACTAACTAAAATTAAATGGCTAATGTACCTTTTAAAGTTTTGGTAGGAAAACAACTATTTACAAATACGTCATTATCTTTTTCTAATTTCTTTTTAAAAAATAATGTTGATTATGAAAATGCCACCGAAAATATTGTAACGAGGAATGAAATTCAACTTCGATTTATTTCAGTTTCAGTGGCTCAAAAACTGAAATGCTTGGATTTAATTATTATAAGCTGCAGGAAAGAATGGTAGGCTGGTTTGTTCAGCTACTTTCTCAGGGAGGTAAAGAGATTTTGATCAAAGCTGTGGTGATGGCTCTTCCGATGTATGCAATGTCGCATTTTAAGTTAACAAAAATACATATGATCTTTTGACAAGAGCGATGCCAGATTAGTGGTGGATATCGCTTGATCACAAGAAGAAGATTCATTGGCTGAGTTGGTCGAAACTGTGTTTAGCAAAAGAACAAGGAGGATTCTCAATCATCCTTAAGCTTTATTTCCTAGAGTCATGAGAAGTTGGTATTTTACCAATGGAGAAATCCTCTTTGTAGGTCTTGGTAGACGTTCTTCTTACTCTTGGACAAGTATTTTCTTTGGTAGAGAGCTCCTTATTGGTGGTCTAAGAAAAGAAGTTGGAAATGGTAAATCATCTAATGTGTGGGTAGATGATTAGATCTTTGATGGAAAGATGAGAAGACCTGCAATGATGAACACGTTAGTGGATTTTAGTCTCTCGGTATATAACCTCATTGATGTTTAAAACCGGAATTGGAATCATATCCTACTTGGACAGATTTTCTATCCGCAGGACATTGTCAACATCACAGCCAAAAAACTAGTATTGAATCAGGAAGATTTTTGGGTCTGGTTGCACAACAAGAGTGGTGCATATTCAGTCAAGTCTAGTTATTGGTTGATCAATAGGATTTCAAAAGCTGAGTAGAAGCCAGATTTGAATTTTCTAATGAATCGGTGTGGATACTGAGAACAGATCCAAAGATGAGATCGTTCCTTTGGAAAGTCCTCAATGGTGACATTCCTGGTAATTGATTGTCTTGCTTCAAGAGGTATTATAATCGATCTAAGATGCCAAATGTGTGGAGTCAACATTGAATCTATCAACCACGTCCTCTTCAGTTGCCTGCTGGCAAGACAGGTATGGGCTTTATCTGGTCTCCCACACCCACAAGGTTGTTTTTGCGAAAACTATGTCTATCGGAACTATAATATTGTTCAAGGCTTTTCTACGTCTTTTAAGGTGTCCGTTAGTAGAAGAATTTTCCCTGGGTTTTATGGTACTTATGGAAGAATAGGAACAGCTTGTTGTTTGAAGGAAAGTTGTTTGATGCTATGGATAAAGTTGAGAAAATTAAGGAAGAAGCTGACATGTGGTTTTTAGCGCAGGAACATGATAAATTCACAATCTGCTCTTATAGCAGCCTCTGAGATGATCATTACCAAAAAATGGATCCCACCAAATCGAGGGTGTGTTATGTGTAACATTGCGGTGTTCTATAGGAAAAGGAAACATTTGGACAGTGGTGCTGGGGTATTAAGAGATGAGTCCGTTGCGGTTCTTATGCACATCAATAAAGCATTTATGGGTTCATCTTCAGTTGCAGAAACATTGTTCAAAGCTTTGATTTAGTCCATTGAAAGTATGGTAAGTCACATAGTTAATATAGTAATTTTCAGCTTTCTAGATAAAACTTTGATTGGTTCGGTAATAAGACCTAATGCGTGGCCATCCTTCAAGTATCAAGCGAATGATTTGCTGGTTAGGCTTGGGTTTTTGGAATGGTGGAGATTAGAGATGGATAACAAAGTAACTAATAGAGGGGTGTTTCTCATTGCTCAAAGTGTTTTCCTGGAAAATGGGATCCTATCTTATGTTGCTAGGGCTTACCCACTATGGCTGAAAGAACTTTTGTTTCTTGATACTTTGCAATTTTGACTCATTCTAACCTTAGATTGTACTGTTTTTCTAAAGTCTTTTAAGTGTGTTTCAGGTTTTTAAGGTGACTAGGAGGCTTTTATGGAGTTTGGAGCAGCTATAACATTTGGAGCAGAAAAGAACTAAAATTGAAGGAAAGAAGTCAAACCGTGTTCGGAAGTACCAACTCCAATTTTGGAGCAGGTGCTCTTGAACTAGGCTATCATAGAGCACGTGCTCAGGCCTCGAGAGAAAAATAAGGAAATTTGTATTTACCTAGTTTTAGAGGTGAAAAAGAGGAAGCTGTCACCTATCCTGAAGACCAATATATACTCCCTTGAGTTTTACGATAGAAGAACACGTTTTTACCTTCTTTTTAAATTTATGGAGCTTTCTACTTGTAAGATTTGCACGAGAAGAATTTCTGCTACACTTGAGAAGAATTCTGAAATCTATTATCTCTGTTTTTAGTTTTAGTGTGTTCTTTCTTATCGATCGCTATGTTTTATCCTTCCATGTCTGAGTAGATTCTTTAGTTAGGTTAAGGGTTTCAATGGGATTCATGAACTGATGGATTAAACACAAATAGAGTTCTTATTTGCTAGTCTTCACCTCGTGTTGATCTAATGCTTGAGTTGAATTGATCACTTGATTCAGATTTTTGGTTAATCTATGCACCAAAAGGGTTATAGGTTGCTAGAAGAAACATTGGTGAGCAATTTGTCTTTAGCCAACGACATTTGATGTTATAGCGAATTGTGAACAAATCAAACATGTTCATTAATGCTTGACTGCGATTTTAGGACCAAACAACAATTTCGGATTCTAGGTTGGTAGATAAAGTTATTGATGCCACGACAGTGGACTAATATTACTTTTATGTTTGAGTTCTAGACTTGTGCTTAATTGTGTCCTGGATAGTTGTTCGATCCTTTGTTATGAATTACCAGTGAAAATACCTTGACCTAACGCCTTGCTTTATTGAGTTTTATTCATCGTTTAAATTAGTTTACTTGTTACAAAAACAATCTTGATCTATCTTAACTCTTAATTGGGCTCATAAAACCATAGTGTAATACTTGGTCTTCGTAGGATTCGAGCCCTACATACTACTTTGTTTGCTGTGTATTTGCAGTAGGAAATTAGGGTGTATCAAGTTTTTGGTGCTGTTACCAGGGACCAAATTATTACATTTTGTTTTTAGCGCAATTTTTATTGAAGATTTTACTAATTCTGTTTTTCTTCTTCCGTGTGTTTCACATGTATGAACACAAAGAGAACAAGGAGCAGAAATTTCGAAAATCTTCTCAACCTAACTAACGAAGAGTTGGCAGGAAGAGAACGAGAGAACAGGCAAAGACGACCTCCGCCTGTTCCTGCTCCTGATACCATTAAGTGTGATATCATGCATATGGGAGATAGGTATGATGCTGACATGGCAGCTTAGCTGAAAGCACTTTGACAAGCGATAGAGCAGTTGGGTCTGCAACAAGAGCAACAACCTGCCTTTGGAGACAAGGATGTTGTGCACGCTTACTATCAAAACAGAGCCACAATCATCCCACCTATGATTCAGAGGGAAAACTATGAGATCAAGCCTCAGATGATCGCGTAGGTGAAGCAGCATTTGTTCCAAGGGGAACCAAAATCAGTCCATTTCGTTGATGAGAATGGTGAAACACCCCCTGTCTCAAGTTTTTGGAGGAGAAGAGAGGGATGATTAGATGGAAGTTAATTACGTGAGTGGCCAAGGATTCATGCATAACCGCATATTCAACCCAAACATTGGGAACCCTTCGAAACTATCCTACATGAGCACTAACGTCGACAACCCGCAAGATCAGGTCTATCCCAAACAAGGATGCCAGAATCAGATGGGGTTTAAGAAAAATTATGCCAACAACTTTCAGGGAAGGAAGTTCGTTTCAAACCAGAACCGATTCCAAGGGAGGAATCAACCGAGACCGCCTTTCACAAACTCGCATCCCTCTTCTTCAGCAAGCAGTTACCAGGATGAACTGAAAAATCTGATACATAAATTGGTTGCAAATCATCAGAAAGCGTCAGCAGAGATAAACACCAACGTTGTGTTGACCTCAATGGGAAGTACGAGGTTGTGTTGACTCACATGAAGCAGATGGATATCCAAATTGCACAGACCGCTGAAGCCATCAGGAGAACACATGGTACTCTCCCTGGAAAACATGAAAATCCCAGAGCTTAATTTATCAATGCAATCGAGCTAAGAAGTGGAAAGACACAGCAAACAGCTGCAGCACCAGCCCAGAAATAGCTGCGGAGCACCCGCTCCAGGGGAATCATAATGCTCCAAGCGAAGAAAACTCGAGAGAGAACCCTACAACATTGGGAGAACCCTCTCTGTTTCCTACTCAGAGTTCTCCAAACGGAGGTGCTGCGACTGAGCACCCCAGCTCTCCGACAGAGCACATGCTCTCCCGAGATACTCCATCCACTTCCACAGAAAAACTTGCAGAAACTCCTGAAAGGGTGTAAAAGTCTAAGGTGCCTTACCCCGTGCCACCAAAGAAGTCTTGCAAAGATTTAGAGGCTGCGAAGTGCAGAGAGATGCTGAAGGATTTGACCGTGAAACTTCCTATTAGTGATGCTGTTTATATGATACCAGCTTTGAAAAGATATATGAAGAGTTTAATTTCTGGAAAAATAGCTGAAGAGGACAACGTCATGGTAGTCTCAAAAAAGTGTAGTGTTGTACTGCAAAATAAGATGATAAAGAAGAGAAGCGATCCCAGGAAGTTTGTTTTATCCATCAAAAGTGGACATATGACCTCCACCTACTCTCTCTGCGATCTCGGTTCAAGCGTGAACCTTATGCCATACTATGTGGCCAAGCGATTTGGATTCACCAAATTCAAGCCAACAAGAATATCCTTGGTCTTTGCTATAGATCAATGAAACTTCATGTTGGATTATTAGAGAATTTGCATGTGAGGATAGGCGATACATTAATCCATGCGAATTTTTTGGTTCTGGAACTTGATGAAGAACTGAAGGATCCTCTGATTTTGGGTAGACCGTTTCTCTGCACAATTGGGGCAATAATCGATGTTACGAATGGTGTAATTGATCTCCCGCTGGGAAACATATTGATGACGTTTGAGATGGACAAACTGCTGAAAAAAGGTCCATGTTGGATGGACAGACCTCTACCATCGAAGGTGCTGATGAAATCTATGAGGATGCGATTGAAGAAATCATATTTTCTGATCCCTTAGAGGCCGCATTGACAATAGCGGAAAGGCAATGGTTATCTGAACGAGGATGCTGTTGATTTTGCAAAGATGCTGGATTCGAGCCTTAGAATGGAAAAGATTGTAGCCTACATGAGTCTGGAGAAAGGGCAGAAATCGGCTACAACAATCAAAGAAGAAGCACGTGCTCCGATTTCGAGAGCACCTGCTCAGCCTTCCGGTTTAGTCGACGGTCCATGGAGGGAATTGAAAGCTTCAAAACAAGAGCTAGAAACACTTCCTGCCAGGCTAAGGTACGCATTCCTTGGAGCAAACACTACCTACCTTGTGATAGTGAACTTTGAGCTAAACAATGTGGAGGTAGCCTTGATTTTGTGTGAACTTAGAAAATATAGGAAAGCTCTAGGCTACTCGCTTGTTGATATCACAGGAATCTCTCCTGATCCTTGCATGCATATGATACATCTAGAAGATGAATCGATGAGTTCTATATAAGATCAAATGAGGTTAAACATGTATCTTATGGATGTTGTTATCAAGGAGATAATGAAACTTTTAGAAGCTGATGTCATCTATGTTATTTCCGATAGTACTTGGGTTAGTCCTATTCATGTAGTTCCTAAAAAGGGTAGAATCACTTAATAAAAAATGATAGGAATGAACTGATACCAACTAGGTCTGTAACCGACCATATAATGTGTATAGATTATCAGGAATTGAATGCTGCAACTCGCAAGGATCATTTTCCTCTGCCCTTTATTGATCAAATGCTGGAAAGATTGACTAACCATCCATTCTATTGTTTTCTTGATGGTTATTCTGGTTTCTTTCAAATACCTATTCATCCGGACGACCAGGAGAAGACGACATTCACATGTCATTATGGCACCTTTTGCTACCGGTGAATGCCATTCGGCTTGTCTAATGGCTCGGCGACATTCTAGCGTTGCACGATGTCCATCTTCAATGACCTTATCGAAGACATTATGGAAGTTTTTATGGATGATTTCTCAGCCTACAGAATCTCCTTTTCTGTTTGTATGTCTAATTTGTGTAGGGTACTTTAATGATGTGAGGAGAAACATCTGGTTTGGCATTGGGAGAAGTGCCACTTCATGGTGAGAGATGGTATCGTGTTAGGGCATCACATCTCGGAGAAGGGAATCAAGGTGGACAAAGCAAACATCGAGGTGATGGTGAACTTGCAACCACCTACATCAGTCAAAGGGATCCACGGTTTTCTGGGACAAGCAGGCTTCTACAGGCGGTTCATTTAAGACTTCTCGAAGATAGCCAGACCACTAACACGATTGTTGTGTAAAGAGCTGAAGTTTGAGTTTCACAGCGCCTGCCTCGAAGCTTTTCACACGATCAAAGGAGAATTGGTTAGCGCACCTATTGTGCAACCGCCAGACTAGAGTTTACCCTTCGAGGTCATGACTGATGCTAGAGATTATGCCGTTGGGCAGTTCTCAGCCAGAGGAATGAGAAGAACATCCACGTGATCTACTATGCCAGCCGCACTTTGGATGAAGCTAAGTTCAAATACGCTACGACTGAGAAGGAACTTTTGGCTGTTGTCTTCGCGTTTGAAAAGTTCTGATCCTACCTAGTTGGCTCGAAGGTGATTGTTCACACCGATCACGCTGCACTCAAGTACCTGCTGAAAAAGAAGGATGCAAAGCCGAGACTTCTTTGCTGGATCCTTTTGTTACAAGAATTTGATTTGGAGATCAAGGATAAAAAAGTAGTCGACAATGGAGCTGCAAACCACTTGTCCATAATGTGAATCGAGGAAGACGTTCCTCCAACGATGTTCCGTGATGCTCAGTGTTTTGTATCTAGGTGTAATTCATGCCAACGACAAGGGAACATAAGTAAGTGGAACAAAATTCTGCAGTACTTCATCCTAAAAGTTGAGGTTTTCAATATATGGGGGATCGATTTCATGGGACCCTTCCCATCCATCTTTATAGGAACGAGTATATACTCGTAGCTGTGGACTATGTGTCCAAGTGGGTCGAAGCCTTGGCCTGCCCTGCAAATGATGCAAGAGTAGTGATGAAGATGTTCAAATCCATCATCTTCCCACGGTTTGATGTCCCTAGAGTGATGATAAGCAATGGAAGCTCCCACTACATCATTAAGATCTTTGAAACTCTCCTGAAAAAGAATGGCGTGAAGCACAAAGTTACATCTCCCTACCATCCTCAGACTAGTTGGTAGGGCGAAGTTTCCAACAGGAAAATCAAAAGCATCTTGCAAGAGACTGTAGGCACATCAAGGAAATATTGGGCTTTTAAGGTAGATGATGCTCTTTGGACATATAACACCGCCTATAAAACGCCATTGAGAATAACACCATTTCACTTGGTCTACGGCAAAGCTTGCCATCTCCGTGTAGAGCTTGAGTTCAAGGTGACATTGGCAGTAAAGTTGTTGAATTTCGATGTCAAGTAAGCTTCAAAAAGGTGCATGATGCAGATGCACGAGCTTGAGGAGATTAGGCGCTTGGCTAATGACAACTCACGGATTTATAAGGAGCGAACTAAAGTCTACCAGGACAAGAGGATACTAGCTTGCAACTTTGCTCCCAATGACCAAGTGCTGCTCCCAGGAAGTTGAGATCAGTCCGAGCCTTTTACCATTAAATAAGTCGACCATACAGAGCTGTGGTGTTTCCGGAGACCAACGGGGTAGAACTTGTCGTCCATGCTCAGCGGATTAAGCCTTATCTTGCTGATTCACATCTCTCGCAAGGGGAAGTCTTTCCCTAAGGCGATCCCCCTCAAGCATAAATGGCTAGCCAAGTGAAGCTAACAACTTAAACCAAGCGCTTTGTGGGAGGCAACCCACCGGTAAGTGTCTCTAACTTTTATTTGTTCTTTGATTTTTCTTTCTTAAAAAAAAACAGGGAAGACAGGGTTTACGGAGCAACTGCTCCATGTGCTGCTCTTATTGCCTGGGCAAAGAACCAAAAACATGGGAGCACCCAATTCTGTTATGGAGCACCTTCTCCACCTTGGTGCTCTCACCTGCCGACCCAGGTTAGTTTTCTAGGAATCTTCTTTAGCTCGTTTTCACACCGAGATGGTGTGAAGTAAGTCTGGGGGAGGCTCGTGTTTTGAGTCAGTATTTTGTTTCTTGCTATTGAGTCATTTTGTTTTTCCCTTGAGTCAGTTTGTCATATAAGTCAAATCGAAACTTGTGGGAATTAGGACCAGGATCTATGATGAGTTTAGATCACTTGTGAATTTTGACCATTTTTCTTGTAACAATTGCTGCAGAATAAAGAGTGTAGAGACGAGCTGAAGATTCTTCACATTCGGATCCTTTCCCTTTCCATAAAACTTCACCCCTGAAAGGTTTTATCGTATAGGCATTATAATCTATTTTATCCGGATTAAATTGGTCTTAAATTCTTCTTGTTTTTTGGTATTAGGATTAGGGAACCAATTGCATCATATATTCAGGACTTCTTACTCCTTTATGCCACTCTTGCTGATCCTACATAGTCATTTTTAGCTAGTACCCCACCTTGAGCTTAGCCTCTTTTCAAACCACTTGCACTTGTATTTTTCTTTCTCATATATGCAGATATGTTTAAAAAGGTCGGGGAGAACAGGACAGATGCAACCTCTGACCCACTCTTGTTGAAGAAATCATTAGAAGTTGAAGAGGAAAGTACCAAGAGCACATGCTCCAAAATCAGAGCACCTGCTCCGTTTTGTCCAAGGAAGAAAATAGTTACGAAACATGACCTTATGGGATATGTAGACAGATAGATTGTGATTCTCCATGCTCAAGGGACATGCATCATGTAAAGACCCTCCTTATAAAAAAGAAAATAATTAATGATAAGGAGTGCAGAGTTAGTAACTCAAAGATGTATACTTTAGTGTGTGCCAATCGCAAGAGAAAAAGAAAAGGAGGACAACCGAATTAGAAGAAGACGCCAGTGATTTAGAGGTTGTGGATCCTCAATATGTCCATTCTCCCTTGCCGTTTTGTGCGATATCCTGCACTCATTTCAAAATCACGGCAACCTCTAAACACTCTACGCTCCTCCACTGAAATCAGCCTCCTATTTACCAAGCCTTGATTTCCTGAACTATTGTCCTTAATGAGAAGGTCACGCCACCCTTATTTGAATGTAGATAGTTTATTGTCTTGAACATGAATTTTTCTGGGTTTGAACACTGTATGGTTCGGGGTTGGTGATGTTTGCTGGAAAGGTTATTGGTAAGAATGTGCATCTCTTGTTCTAATGTATGTGGTCTGCAGATTGTGGTCTATTCACGGTCTCTGAGGTTTTGTGAATTCCCACAATTTTTTCTGTGTCTTGATTTTACTTTGTTTGAAGACAAACAAAGGTCTAATTTCGGGGGGGGGGGGGGGGGGGGGGGGTTNTCTAACCTTAGCTTCTAATCTTTTTCGACTCTTTTGAGTGTGTTTCAGGTTAATTCAGGTGACTAGGAAGTTTTTATGGAGTTTGGAGCAGCTGGAACCTTTGGAGCAGAAAAGAATTAAAATTGGAGAAAAGAAGCCAAACCGTATTCGGAAGTACCAACTCCAATTTTGGAGCACATGCTCCCGAACTCAGCTATCCTATAGCATGTGCTGGGGCCTCGAGAGAAAAATAAGGAAAGTCGTATTTACCTAATTTTTAAGGCGAAAAAGAGGGAGCTATCACCTATCCTGAAGAGCAATATATATTCCCTTGAGTTTTACGATAGAAGAACATGTACCTTGCTTTTAAGTTTTAAGGAGCTTTCTACTTGTAAGATTTGGGGGAGAAGAATTTATGCTACACTTGAGAAGAATTCTAAACCCTATTATCTTTGTTTTAATTTCTAATGCATTCCTTCTTATCGATCACTATGTTTTACCCTTCCATGTATGAGTAGATTTGTTAGTTAGGTTAAGGGTTTGATTGGGATTTATGAACTAATGGATTGGACACAAATAGGGATCATATTTGATAGTCTTCACCTCTTGTTGATCTTAATGCTCGAATTGAACTGATCACTTGATTCATGATTTTAAGGTAATCTGTTCAGAAAAAGTGTTATAGGTTGATAGAAGAAACATTGGTGAGCAAATTTTCTTTAGCCAACGACGATAGTTGATGCTAAAGCGAATTGTGAACAAATCAAACATGTTCATTAATGCTCGCTGCGATTTTAGGACCAAATGACAGTTTAGGATTCTAGGTTGTTAGATAAAATTATTGATGCCAAGCGGCTGATTAATATTACTTTTCTGTTTGAGTTCTAGACTTGTGCTTAATGGTGCCCAGAATAATTGTTCAATCCTTTGTTCTGAATTAACGCCTTACTTTATTGAATTTTATTCATTCTTTAAATTCAGTTACTTGCTACAAAAAAAATATCGTACTATCTTAACTCTTAATCTAGCTCATAAAACCATAGCGTAGTACTTAGTTTTCGTGGGATTCGACCCCTAAATGCTACTTCGTTTGTTGTGCACTTGCAGTAGGAAATTTGGGTTAAAACTATGTGTATCATTTCTGACAGATCCTTACCCTCTATATAGTTGCTGCATTTTTTGGTTTGGACATGTTTTCTCCATATAGCCCCACACTATTCTCTTTTGCATGGTGTTGCTTCTGATTTGGGTTTATTCTAAGTACTGAAGTAAGGTTATGGAATCGCTAACTGCGTAAAGCAGTTTGCTACAATCATTCACAAATTATAATCATTGAGACGACAAAGAAGGAATGAAATTCAGCAGGTAACATTGCATCCTTTTGATGTCAGACTTTAAAGGAAATCTCATGATTAAGTGATAGATTTTTAAGAAAATCTTGTATGACAAACAAAAACCTGCGGATTCGGTGACAAACTTATAAGAAAATCTGTGCTATTGAGCGTCGGATTAATTTGGGCGACAGAGTTTTCAGAAAGCATATGGTAGTGTTACATTATAACTAATATTTCAGGGCAGATTTAATGTTGGTATATATAATTAACATATATGTTTTGTAGCACATTGATGCTTCTAGTTGATAGTAAATTTATTTTTCCACACAAATTGATAGCTAAACTAGCTTTTATGTTATCTCGTTTGGTGGCAGTTTATTATTTTTTGAGAAACTTTATTTGCTTGATGGCAGGGATTCGACTCTTATAAGACAGCAGATTTAATCTTTACTAAAATATAAAGTTTGAAATTATCCTTTGACAAAAGGTCTTCGAGTGACAAATGTATGCTATTTATTGGAAGTTTTATGAAATTTTTGTTATGGCAAATTTATATATTCCGAGTGATTTTCAAAACGAGTGTGACCTAAAAAACTGATGCATGTTATGAACTATATATATAGGGAAAACGATCTATTTCTCCGTCGGAACTATCATATATTAACAGATCTACACAAAGGTTTTGCTTCTTGTTACATCTCCACAGTTTCATAGTTCGAAACCTATTACGACACAATACTAAAGATCGAAACTAACCTCTTTACAAACCGTAATCAATCGCGGTTTATTGTTTACCATAACTAATGGTAACCAACAAAAGAAAAAGAAATTAGACCGGTTTAAGATCAAATTAAGATCTGAATAAATAGGTAAACATAGATTAAAAAAACAATCGTGATTGAGTCTCCCAAATTGAAACTAAATCCTAAAAAGGAAATTCCCCAAAACTCTAAGAACCCTAAATCCCTGTTTTTGAAAATTATTCTTCCTGAATCTGTTCATCTCAGATCCTCTAACCGAAACGGTGACGGATTCATCACAGTCGAGGAGTTAAGCCAAGCTCTATACCATCTCAGCCTCAACGTTGATCTCAAATCCACCGTCGAATCCTGCATCCAACCTGGAAACACTGGTCTCAGCTTCGAGGACTTGTCCTCACTCCACAAGACTGTCGATGAAGCCGAGAATACCACGATTCTTCCTCGCTCCCGCCATAGATGAATCGGATCTCACCGAGGTGTTTAAGGTGTTGGACGAGAACAGCAACGGGTTAATCTCCGCCAGGAAATTACAGGTGGTTCTGAAGAAACTTATGTTACCTGAAGGGGGAGAGATGGAGAGAGTGGAGAAGATGATGATATAGGAAAGGTGCGCTCAAGTGGACTTCTGCTATGGGCTACGGGAAACATCTTGGGCCTCACCAAATCAGGCCTGCTTTACTTTTACGCTTGAATAAGTACAGAAAGATACCCGTCTCTTTCCTTTATCGAAAAAGTTGTTACGTTTGTTTCTCTTTCTCCTTGGGTTTTCCGGGAAAGTAGCGACGTCGATTCCGTGTTGGATTCCGTCTTGGTAGGTTTTATGGTATTCGGTGTTTTCCTTGAATATTGTCTATCCTTATCGGTTATTTGAAGATCCGTTATCTTTTATCTTTATCAAAGGTATCAGAACCTCTTCTTTCCTCGGCATCCATGGCGGAAACAAGAGCTCAATTGAAGTTGAAGGATACGGAGAGTTTTCGTCTTGATGAGCTAGAGCTTCGTCTCTCAACACGAATCTCAGCTAAGTTCGAGAAGATTTCTTCCGAGATGCGACAGAATCTCGCTGACGTGGTGGAGACGCTACGTGGACTCACTCCTCGTCACGGCGATATGGCGGGTGGTAGCCGATCTTCTCACTCCATCTCTCAGGGGGGTCAGTCTGGTGACGATCAGAACCGTCAACGCCAGAACACCGGTGGTCGCGGAATTTCCCGTCTCGCTAAGGTGGACTTTCCACGATTTAACGGTAAGCGTATGAAGGAATGGTTGTCAAAAGTGGAACAAGTCTTTCTGATGGATCAAACAGCTGCTGATCTGAAAGTTGGGCTTGCATCGGTTCATTTTGATGAGGTTGTCGAAGCATGGCATCAATCAGTCCTCCAATCGGAAGATATTGGCCCTGATATTTTGTATGATTGGGATGGCTATAAGGTTTTGTTGCAGGAACGTTTCGCGGAGGTGTTGGATGATCCGATTGCGGAACTTAAGCTGCTACAAGAGACTGAGGGTATAGTGGAGTACCATGGACGTTTTGAGATCATTCGGAACAGAGTCCATCTCTCAGAGGCTTATTTGGTAAGCGCATATTTGGCTGGACTCCGTAATGATACTCAAATGCACATTCGGATGTTTCAACCACTCTCAGTGCGTCAGTGTTTTGTTCTTGGCCGACTGTACGAGCAGGCTCACCCTACGCCTGTTCCCACCTACCAAACCAACCTCTGCACCTCGCTCTCAAGCTCCATTTCGTAAGGAAACGGACACAAAAGCTGTGGTGCCTTTTAACCGTGACAAGGCACGCAATGTCAAACCTCAGCAGTTTCTTTCCCCAGACGAAATGAGTCGTCGCCGTGCTGCGGGTCTCTGCTATTACTGCGATGAGAAGTATTCTCCGGAGCACTATCAGTCGCATAAACAGAAACAACTGTTTACTATGGAAGTTGTTGATGAAGATTGTGATGAGTTACTTGAGGAAGTCTGTACCCCAGGTGCAAGTGGGACAGTGGAAGTGGCTCGCATTTCTGTCAATGCTATTGAGGGCGTCTCTGGCTTTCAAACCTTAAAGGTTAAGGGCACTGTTCAGAAACGGGTCGTGTTTGCGTTGTTAGACTCAGGTTCCACGCATAACTTCATTGATCCACGAGTGGTGGCCAAAACCAGGTGCATTGTGAACAGTATTGGTGCATCACCAGGGGAGGTGGCTGATGGCAGAACCGTCATGGTTTCCACAATGGTGGAAAAATTCACTTGGTGTTTCCAGAATTATGAATTCACCACGGATTTCTTGATCCTTCCAATGGGCGGTTGTGATATTGTGTTGGGGGTTCAGTGGCTTTCTCAGTGGGGTCCAACTACATGGGATTTTCACGAGCTGACTATGCAGTTCAAACTTCCAACTAACCAACGAGTAGTGCTACAAGGCGTTCAGAGTGGCTCTGTACGTGAAGTTAAGACTTTGAACTGGACAAAACGTCAAGAGAGTAACATTCAGTGTTCGATGATTTGGGTACAAGACGTCGCCACCCCNGGTGCTACAAGGCGTTCAGAGTGGCTCTGTACGTGAAGTTAAGACTTTGAACTGGACAAAACGTGAAGAGAGTAACATTCAGTGTTCGATGATTTGGGTACAAGACGTCGCCACCCCACCATTGGCTGAACTCTTTGCTTTGGAGACACAGGCTGTGGAGACTCCGCTCCCTCCTCCGGTTAACAGTTTGCTGTCTGAGTTCCAGGATTTGTTCGCTCTACCAACCGAACTTCCCCCTTTCCGCGAGAATCATAACCACAAGATTCCGCTGATAGAAGGCTCTAATCCGGTCAATCAACGACCCTACAGATACGCCGTCTCCCAAAAGAATGAGATTGATAAAATGGTTCAGGAACTTCTTGAGGCGGGTACTATTCAACCGAGTTCCAGTTCTTATGCTTCACCGGTTGTATTGGTCAAGAAGAAAGACGACTCCTGGAGGCTATGTGTTGATTATCGGGGTCTTAATAACATCACTACCAAGGATCGCTTTCCGATACCACTCATCGAGGATCTCATGGATGAGTTGGGTGGGTCTCATGTGTATTCTAAGATACACTTGTGTGCAGGCTATCACCAGGTACGTATGGAGCCTACAGATATTCATAAAACCGCTTTCAAAACCCATAGTGGCCATTATGAATATCTCGTGATGCCTTTCGGCCTCACTAATGCACCAGCAACATTTCAAGGACTGATGAATGATGTGTTCCGTTCGATGTTGCGCAAGTGTGTTTTAATCATCTTTGACGATATCTTGGTCTACAGTGCTTCTGTAGTAGACCATGTTAAGCATCTTCGCCTGGTCTTTGAGCAGATGCGACATCATGCCCTCTTTGCCAAACGAAGCAAGTGTGAGTTTCTCACTGATCGTGTTGAGTATCTTGGACACTATGTTCAAGGAACGGGAGTTTCAACCGATCCGGTTAAGGTTCAAGCGGTGCAGAATTGGCCTGTTCCTCGGAATTTGAAGCAGCTACGGGGTTTTTTGGGCTTAGCGGGCTATTACCGCCGCTTTGTCTGTAATTTTGGTTTCATTGCTCATCCCTTAACCGCTTTGACCAAGAAGGACAGCTTTAGTTGGTCCCCAACCGCTGACAGAGCCTTCGTGGAACTGAAGGAGGCACTTTGCAAGGCACCTGTATTAGCTTTGCCTCGTTTTGATCAACCATTTGTGGTCGAAACCGACACTTGTAGCAATGGAATTGGAGCCGTGTTAATGCAAGACAGCCACCCTCTCGCCTACATCAGTCGGCAATTGAAAGGGAAACAACTTCACTTATCCATTTATGTGAAAGAGCTTCTTGCGGTTGTGTTTGCTGTACAAAAATGGCGTCATTATCTGTTAACAGGCCATTTTATCATCGAAACCGACCAACGCAGCCTCAAGTACATGTTGGAGCAGCGGTTGAACACGTCTATTAAACAGCAATGGCTCCCTAAACTTTTGGAGTTTGATTATGAAATCCAATACCGCCAAGGGAAGGACAATATCGCCGCGGATGCTCTGTCTCGCGTCGAAGGTTCCGAAATTCTACACATGGCTCTTACGGTCTTGGAATGTGACTTGATGCAGCAGATTCAAGCAGCTTATGTGGAGGATCCCTCTGTACAGGCTATCATCACTGATCTGGAACATGATGCTACAAGCCGGAAGTCCTTTACATGGTCTCAGGGTACTCTGCGCAGAAAAAATAAGCTGGTCATTCCTGACAACTTGGAGTTGCGTAACAAGTTACTTGAATGGCTACATTGTTCTGGGGGTGGTGGTCACTCAGGCAGGGACGTGACTTATCAGAGGGTCCGCAGTCTGTTTTACTGGAAGGGTATGTCGACTGACATTCAAGCATACATCCGTGGTTGTCAGGTTTGTCAACGCTGTAAGTATGACACTGCTGCTTCCCCGGGTTTGCTTAGCCCTTTACCTATTCCCACTACCGTTTGGACTGACATTTCGATGGATTTTATCGATGGTCTCCCTCCGTCTTTTGGCAAGACCGTCATTTTTGTCGTGGTGGATCGGTTGAGCAAGGCTGCTCATTTCATGGCTCTGGCTCATCCTTATACTGCTTCGTCAGTTGCTCAAGCCTTCCTTGACACAGTTTTTCGCCTTCACGGATTTCCTCAGTCTATTGTAAGCGATCGTGGTACTGTGTTCTTAAGTGACTTTTGGCGTGAGCTATTCGCATTGCAAGGGGTTGCGCTTAACTACTCAAGTGCGTACCATCCTCAGAGTGACGGACAGAGCAAAGTGGTGAACCGTTGCCTTGAGACTTACCTGAGATGCATGTGCAGTGATAGACCCCATCTGTGGAGTAAGTGGTTACTGTTAGCCGAGTTTTGGTACAACACCAACTTCCATGGCTCTATCCAGATGACACCTTATGAAGCTGTGTATGGCCAACCTCCACCCGTGCACCTTCCGTATTTACCAGGGGAATCAAAGGTTGCGGTTGTGGCTCGAACCTTGGAGGAGCGCCAGAAGATGATTCTCTTGCTGCAATTTCATTTACTTTGTGCTCAACATCGCATGAAGCAAGTGGCTGATCAACATCATTCTGATAGGGCGTTTCTCATTGGTGATCGGGTATTTGTGAAGCTTCAACCCTATCGCCAACGCTCTGTGGTTCTCAGGCCTAATCAGAAACTCGCACCAAAGTACTATGGCCTTTTCGAGGTGATTGATCGTTGTGGTTCGGTCGCTTACAAGCTCCGCCTCCCTGCTTCTACTTCGATCCATCCAGTCTTCCATGTGTCTCAGTTGAAACTCGCTGTCGGGGATGCTTCTACATCAACGAACCTTCCTTCTATCATTCATGATGTGTTACTCAAGGTACCTGAGGTTGTTTTGGAAAGGAAAATTGTTCGCCGTCAGGGTCGTGCTGTCACTATGGTTCTCGGCAAATGGTCAGGCCAACAGGACGATGAAGCAACGTGGGAATTGCTCTTTGACCTCCTCAGGCGGTTCCCAGATTTTAAACCTTGAGGACAAGGTTGTTTTTGGCGGGGGAGATTTGATATAGGAAAGGTGGGCTCAAGTGGACTTCTGCTATGGGCTACGGGAAACATCTTGGGCCTCACCAAATCAGGCCTGCTTTACTTTTACGTTTGAATAAGTACGGAAAGATACCTGTCTCTTTCCTTTATCGAAAAAGTTGTTTCTCTTTCTCCTTGGGTTTTCCGAGAAAGTACCGACGTCGATTCCGTATTGGATTCCGTCTCGGTAGGTTTTATGGTATTCGGTGTTTTCCTTGAACATTGTCTATCCTTATCGGTTATTTGAAGATCCGTTATCGTTTATCTTTATCAGATGATCGTCTTCGCTGATTGGAATCAAGATGGTCGCATTGACTTTTTTGAGTTCAAGAACACGCACCGTCGTCATCCCTTTGATTGTCATTTCAACCAATTTTTTCTTTTCCCAGAAAAATTATTTTGTTTCTCTCTAAATTGAATTTCATGTAATAACAAATTTCAGATAGATTTATCTATGTAATATGATCGGATTTAAACATATATTTCTATAAGTTGTTATAATTTGGAGTTTATTAATAATGCATAATAGTTTTATTTGTGCATAAAAAACACTCAGCTTTTAAGCTCAGGAGGAGAGAAAATGCAGAGATCAAAAGCTTTTAAGCTCATTACTTAGCGAATCTCTTGTATTTTTGCAGAGATCAAAAGTGTAAACTTTCCCGAAAAATAATACACACATTCATCGTTAGGATTGGAAAATAATACACAGGTTCATGGATCGACTGGAATGNGTAGTGGGAGCAATCATTACTTAGCGAATCTCTTGTATTTTTGCAGAGATCAAAAGTGTAAACTTTCCCGAAAAATAATACACACGTTCATCGTTAGGATTGGAAAATAATACACAGGTTCATGGATCGACTGGAATGGGGATTTTAATTCGGTTTGATATCTGGTTTATTGTTCGGTTTATGTCGTAAACCATTAAAATCAATGATTGTGTGGTAATAAGTTTCGAACTATAAAACTGTGGGGACATAGGTTTCGAACTAGAAAACTATGGAAACGTGAGACGAAGCTAAAACTTTGGGTGGATCTCTTAATATATGAGAGTTCCGAAGGAGAAATATGTCGTTTTCCCATATATATATAAAGTGAGATATACTTTATATGTGTATAAGAGCAAAGATGTGAATGTAAGAAGATGTTGCTTCTTCTTATTATTATGATGAGTGTATCTTACAAGTGAGGGGTGAAACCCCTTCATATAGACAAGTAGAAAATAATTTTCTAGGTAAGTCGGTAACTTAAACAGGAGCTGTAAAAAGTATAAGTAGGAGGTCTAAAAAACTCAAGTAAGAGGTGTAGACACATGGATAATTATCCATAACACTCTTTCTTAATTATCGTTCTATATCGTGTAATGCTTCGTTAAAAACTTTATTATGGAAAAACCTGTTTGGGATAAAAAAACCATAACAAGGAAAAAAGAATGTGTAACGCTCCCCGTGAAGAAGACATCTATAAATCTTTTAGGTAACACATTCAGATACCTTGAACGTGCTTTCTGAATGTAGTAGTCAGAAGCGCTTTCGTGAATAAATCGGCTCCATTTTCACTTAAACGGATGTATTCGATGTCCACTTCTTAACTCTTATCGAGTTCTCGTATGTAAGAGAATAGTCTTGGAGGGATATGCTTTATTCTATCTCTCTTGATGTAACCTTCCTTGAGTTGGGCGACACATGCAACATTATTTTTGAAGATTTTCGTTGGCTCTTTCTTTGTGACTATTATGCTTGATTCTTGTATATGATGACTCATTGATCTGAGCCGTACTCATTCTCTACTTGCTACGTGAAGCAAAATTGTTTCTGCATGATTTGAGGAACTTGCAACCATAGTCTACTCTTGAGAACGCCACGAGATTGCAGTTCCGCCCATAGTAAAGACATATCCGGTTTGCAATAGAGCTTTATGAGGATCTTGGAGATAACAAAATATATGCTTTATTCCGTTCCGATGTCTACGAGTAGGATATGAGCTGTATCATGCAAGTAAATTAGTAGCGAAAGCTATATCTGGTCATGTATAATTTTCAAGATACGTAAGCCCACCGATAGCAAACATATAAGGTACTTCAGGACCTAATATTTATTTTTCTTCACAAGGTCTAAATGGATCCTTGTCAACATTAAGCTACTTATTAACCATTAGAGTACTCAATGGATTCACTTTTTCCATATAAAAGCGTTTCAAGATCCTTTTGGTATAACTTGATTGATGAACAAATACTCTATCTTGGAGATTCTTAATCAGGAGCCCAAGACAAAATTTTGTATGTCTAAGATCTTTCATTTCGAACTCTTCTTTCATATGAGCTCTTGCATCATCACTTTCCTTTTAAGTTCCAATTATATTTAGGTTTTCAACATATATAGAAATGATCACAAAACCAGATGAAGATTTCTTAATACACATAAAAGGACATATCACATTGTTTACATAGCCTTTTCGTAGTAAACATACACTTAAGCGATTATACCAGATGCGTCCGGATTGTTTTAATCCGTAAAGTGATCGTTGTTATTTGACCGAACAAATCCCTTTTCTGATTCCCAGTACAGATCAGCTAAATTTTTTGGTGTAAGACAAGTACTTACGCAATGTCCCTTCATGCCGCATCTGTAGCAAACATGTTTCTTTGCTTTTTTACTTCTCGACCATATTCTCTTCCTTCAAAATTCTTATAATTTATTCTGTTATAGGAATCATTAGGACATAATCATCTTCCTCGTCCTAGCCCACGTTCTCATATAAGCCAGTCGACCTCGTTATTCTCTCTAAGTGTGGGGTCTGGTTCAACGCCCAATGGATTGATCGTCAAGTAAAGCATCTGAANATTCTGTTATAGGAATCATTAGGACATAATCATCTTCCTCGTCCTAGCCCACGTTCTCATCTAAGCCAGTCGACCTCGTTATTCTCTCTAAGAGTGGGGTCTGGTTCAACGCCCAATGGATTGATCGTCAAGTAAAGCATCTGAAGTAACATTCGTGCGGAAAGCCATTAAAGCATTGTTTGCGACCCAGGAAGACTTAACCGGAAGACAATTCAGAACTTCATCCGGATTAAGAGTTGGGTGTTCGCGGTTTACTATCCACAGGTCGACAAAGTTTGGCTCGGACAAGATTGGATTGAGTGGTGAAAGTTAGAGTCATTGGACCGCAAATCAGACCCAAAGACAATTAGGTGGCGACTGGAGAAGAGAGCAATGTCCCACATCGCTAGCAACCGGATTTAGCACTCTAGGTATCCTAATATAAATATACATACTTGTACTAAGTTGAGATCATCCCAATTCGAGTATTAGAACTTTTGCATTATAAGACTTATTAAAACTTTTGCAAATATTCTTGTACTCAGCAAAATTATTCTAATAAAATCACCTTTTATTTTTTTGCAGTCCTTTAGTTCTTATTAAATAGAATTTTCGGATCCCCATAAATTATAAGTTTTGACAGTGTGAGTTTCAACTCGACTCTCACAATCTATCTCCACCGTAGGTTGGTTAGTAGACTAAGTTTAATTAGTTTATTTTAGATTTAGGTTTAATCAGTACTATATAAACGGTTTAGTTAATTAGATTTCCGGTTTAGTGCAATTAATTCTGGTTGAGTTTACTTTTGGTTTATTTAATTTAGTTCCGGTTTAGTTAGTTTAGTTCCAGTAGAGTTTAATTCAGATTGGTTCAAGAATTTGGTCGGGTTTTATCTGATTTGGGTAACCAGGTCGGGTCGGGTACGGTTTGACTGGTTTAACTGGTTTGACCGTCGACTTTGACCGGTTGACCAGGTATTCGTTTTTCGCCGTTCGAAAGCCGTTCTCATTCGATTTCTCGCCTGATTTCAGATTTTTCATCCGTTTTAGCATTCGGAGTACAAAAACCGCTTTAATCATCCATTTTTTAGCTAAGGTGAGGGTTTTTCCACAGAATATCGTACTTTCATCAAAATTGTGCCATTGATAAAATCTACTACTCAATGTGTTCCGTTTTTCTTGATGAAGTCTAGGTAATTTTGTTTGTAACTTGGACATAGGAAGATAGATGATTCAACCCATTTATTCTGTATTAAACTGTTAATTGACTTCTTTTATCTATGATTAGTACTTTGGCTAGTTGGATTGTGTGGACGTTAGGGACAACAGGGGTACAGAGACAGGACTTATGTACTTGCGTTGCGTGTTGTTTGAGGCGGGGTACTGGCAGCTTAGTCGACCGGTTGTCAGTACCTCAGGTAGATCGATAAGTCGTCTACCGGCGGTGTGAGTGGGCACTATCCCATACGGCCTCTTGGGAGGAGGGTGTTGTCGGTCACTTGATCCGATAGTAGGCCATTGGCTGTTCTTTGGAGGCTTTAGGTACTGTGTGATATAGCATGGTTTTCTGGTTTTTCCACCATGATATAAGTCCCTTTATAGAGTCTTTTATTCATTTTTGGAGTCTTTTTGAGTCTTTTGCAGGTTGAAGTACGTTTAAGGCTTGATTAGAGATATTGGAAGGTTTTGGAGCATTTGGTTTGAAGCAGCCGAACAGAGCAACTCGGAGACCATCTTTTTCAGCCCGGTGTCGATCGTCACCACTCTTTGGTGTCGGTCGACACCACTCCTTGTTGTAGGTCGACACCGATCGTGATTTCACGTACCGAGTTTTGAAGAAAGGAAATTGGCCCAGAAGTTTAATATATTTACAAAAAGTCATTTTTATGATTTAGGCTTATTTAAAATGAATCTAAGACATTATTTAGTTTTTACATTTGACGTTTTGAGATTTTTGCAAGAGAGCTTTGCAGAGAAATCGGAACTCACTTTGTTAGAGAGAAGATTTCGAACTCCCTTAATTCTTCTTTTGATTTCTTAGTGCGGTTTATTCAGATTTTTATTTGTGTTATTTCAATTACGTCTGAGTAATTCGCTTGTTAGATTTAAGTTTTTTCTAGGTTGATGATGAATTGTTGAATTGGATAGAATTGTTTGGGTCTAATGCTATTTCTGGATGGATCACCTGAAACTTACATCATAGGATAATTAGTAGACACAAAAGTGTTATTGTTTTCCTGAAAATTGGTTTAGGGATTTTGTGAACTTATCGAACTTGATTTTAGTGCATGTCTGAGCTTTAGAATTTGCAGAGGAATCTGGAATTCTAGGATCTAGACATATAAATCTCTGCAATGAAAGTAGATTGGTTTGAATATTGTGTTTCGAGTTCAAGAACGATTCTTAATTAAATCCTTAGCATTCTGTCTGATTTGCAATTCTGATTTACCGAAAGAAATGCCCTAAGTCAAGCGCTTTCTCCATCAATTTACAAACTTCTATGTTTTCGTTTGTTTTCATTTAAATTTATTATTTCTAGTTTGGCTTAATTATAAAACCTAAAATCTATTCTGTGAATCTCTATGGAATTTGATCCCTACGTATTACAATTAATCTCTTAATTTGAGAGAGCAGTTCAAAGGGTAAATTTGAGCATATCACCGTGTTTGTGCATATTTAGTCCATATTCTGCGTGTGGTGTGGGATGATCAAATTTGCGTTTTCTATGATTCGCATCTCATACCTTACTGAGTGACTCCCCTGTTACTCACCCCTCTTTCTTCCATTTTTAAGTGAGATGGACAAGTAGTCTATGCTTTGACGATACATGTGCTTCTTTGGCATTTTTCATGTTTTATTCATATTTTATTTTATACATTAAGCATTTGAGGTATATGATTTATGAGACATTGAGAATTGAAATATTTGAGTTATGTAATGTGGTTAGTGGCTTACCGTTTTCGAGTGGCGATGAGACGGGTGTTACACTTCTAGTCTACAAATATCTGATCAAGGAGGAGACATATCTTTCCACTACATGAGCTATGATCCGAGGAGATATAGCCTACCATGTGATCATGATCGCGAAAGCATAGCGTACCATAACGATCAGTTCGAAAAGGCAACACCTATCTTTCCGAGATAATAATTAAACGGAGAAGCCATAGCTTTACTTTCTGTATAAATATAAATAAGTAAATATATGAAACATAGATAAGTAAATATATTAAACATAAATTAAAACTTGCTTTTTTAGTATAAGTACAGTTTTTGAGTCGACTGTGCTCATAACGTGTTTCAGACTATTTATGTATAATGTGAGATATATATATATATATATGTATAAGAGCAAACATGTGAACATAAAAAAATGTTGCTTTTTCTTATTATCATNCATAACGTGTTTCAGACTATTTATGTATAATGTGAGATATATATATATATATATATATATATATATATAAGAGCAAACATGTGAACATAAAAAAATGTTGCTTTTTCTTATTATCATGCTGAGCGTATCTTACAAGTGAGGGGTTTCACCCCTTTTTATAGACAACTAAATAAATAAATTTTTACATAGCTTGGTAACGTAAGGAGCTGTAAAAAATATAATTAGGAAGCGGAAACAACTTAAGGAGGTGTAGACACATGGATAATTATCTTTGCTTTTATCCATAACAATGTACCTTTATTTTATTTTTTCTTCTCATTAGACCAGCCGCCTTTCTAATTCAGTTT
>OVBB01000125.1:0-46553 GCA_900406415.1 Isatis lusitanica
TCAAGCTCTTGGCTTCCGGTCGCAGATGAACTACACTCTGTACAGGTTTCTGAAGACGAATCTAAGCATATTTTCCCGGCCAAAGATATCCATTAGGCTAGAACGTCGACACAGACTCAGCTGGACCAAACCTTCACGGGCCGGCCCAAACCGCCTTTCCGACCGTCNCGCCCCTGGAAATGCCCCGCTATTCTTAAAAAGACTTCACGCCGTTTTAAACATCCAAAAACATCGATGAGATTACTTAAAACAAACCGGAGTCAAGACTTTAACCGAAGAAAAATGGACCAGAATGCCAAAAGGACAAGTTGGGCCAAATCAAGACGAACGGGCCCAAAACGGAAGGAAGGAAGGAAGACGGCCCACGAGGAAGACGGCGGCGGCCCATTAGGTCAAACGGCAGCGGCCCACGAGGAAGACGGCGGCGGCCCATGAGGAAGGCGGCGGCGGCCCATTAGGTCAAACGGCGGCTGGGAAGGAGCTTTTTACAACGTCCCACATTGCTTAGATCAGTCTTCGAGACCCTAGACTCTCTAGTATATAAAGAGACCCCTAGCCTCTCTTTTTACAGACACCAAAAAAGTGCAAGAGCTTTGGGATATAAGACCATAAGCATTCACAGATATTCTTGTACTTGGGATAAATATTCTAATAAAATCCCCTTTTCCATCTTATTTACAGTTTTGCCCTTTAGTTCTTTTAAAGTAGAATTTTCGAGCCCCGCGAANATGAATTTGATAGTGTGAGTTTCGGCTCTCACATAACCCCCTAAATTAATGCATGATTTTTTTTTGTATCTAAAATATATAGAAAGTTAGTTATTTCGTTGAATAAGATCATTTTTTTGGATCAGCCGCTTCTCTCTCTAGGAACAAAAAAGGTTTCTCAGATTTGCAGCTCCGGCGGCTCCTACTATGCCAGAGCTGTGCCTTTTGTTTTCTTTGTGTTTCTTTTATCTTCAACGATAGGTTTTATTTCTCTAGTTTTAATGGTGAAATCTACTGTTTCCTAGATTGATAACCTAATTCGGAAGAGAAAAAGGTTATGTGGTTGGTTCTTTCTGTGTTTTTTTTGGTGTGAATCTGAAATTTTCAGTTTTTCTCTTTGGCTCTTTTGGGTTTCGTCAAAAGTTTGCTTTTAGAATAGGGATTGGTTGCTTGTTTGGTTTGTCTTTGCATTCGTTACTTCAGATCTGGTCGTTTATATATGAGAGGAGATGGTCCATCCGCATATTCTCTCTCTATCTTAGATGTGGAAAGCTTGCGAGTTCTCCTTTTTTTTTTTCTCATGGGACAATTAGATTGCGTCTCAAGGTTTGGTACGACGGAGTTGCCTCTATGGCTCCGATCGTTGGAGCAATATAAAGAGGGCTCACGGTTTGAATTCGTTACTGCCACTTTTGTGGTTTCACTTCGGCGGAGCGAGAAGTTACACGCATCTTATGACATCGAGTTTCTGATATTGTTATCTACCTTCACCCAAGCTGTGACTGTCTCATAAAAAATTCAATTTCTTCTGGAGAATTTTGTGTTACAAATCATTTAAAACGCTTAGTGGCATCAGTTTTTTTTTTTTTGTTATTTTTGTTTGTATTGGACATTAGCCCTTGAACTTCTTGATCCGTCCTCTTATCGGAAATGAATTAAAAGTATTAAAAAAAAATCATTTTTTAGATAAGGCTGAATCTCATCTACTATAGTAAAATAGGAGTCCTTTAAGAAAAAAACCAAAAGGACTATGGCATATTACTTTTTGTGTCATTCATCTTCTTTGAATATAAAAAAAAATCATTAAGGTAAATAGGTCAGAAGAAAATTAGACACCGATTCTTTGATTACTGCTCATTGATTCGTCTCTGATTGAAAACATGAGCCTTTTTCTGGGTTCCAATGGGTATTGCTCGGTACTGAAGATCGAAAGACTGAGTCTTTGATTCTATAGCCTTGTATGAGTTTTTCGATGAGGTTTTATGTTTATCGAGCTGGATTGGAGAGTATCCAAGTATTATCCTAACAAAGAGAGAAGAAATAGATCTGTGGTTAATCGCAGCTACTGCTGCTACAGGATATATAACCAATCATCTGCAAAATGTATCCAAATGTTTCATTTCCTGTGTCTTCTTCTTAGAATTTGATTAGTACAAAGCTATAATCCAGTTGATGTTTGGTTAGCAAATTGGTAAGAGACCAGAAACCAAATGAAGAAAATTTAGAGGATTGCATAAATGTGGAAAATCTAGATGTATTCGAACTGTAACTGAGAAGAGTGTGATTGGAAGATCTGATAATGGGATTGGTAAACTTCTTGCTATCTTTTTTATAAATGTACGATTTGTTTATACTTACCAAGGAGAAGACTTTACATGTCAAGTCGGATTACTGTTTTTTCTTCTTCTCAGGTTCAAATGACAATGAAAGAGAATATCTCTGCACGATGTCTCTTCTTCTTACTTAATTTGCTCTTTACTACCAATCTCACTCTCTTCCCCAGATTTTCTAAAAGTTCTCTCCTTTTTGAATCTTTCCCAAGTGAAAACGATCCTCTTTTGATAAGTTCTCACTCCAAAAGTCTCAACCTTTCATGTCGAGCTTAAGCTTCTATTTTATCGGTTTTTGAGAATTTTGTTTTCTACTTTAAGCTTATTTGTGCAATTGGTGATGTTGGTGGAGATGGGAGAATTTGAGGTAGATGGAGAAGAGAAGTTGATTGTTGCTGCAAAGTATCTTGTGAAGGAGCTTAGATCTGGCAAGAGCCTCACTAGAAATGCTAAGACGGTTTTGGGAAATATCTTATCAGAGCTGTCTCGTGTGGTGGTGATCTCTGAGGATAGAAACGAGGAAGATGAAATAGGTGAGATTGAGCAGAGGCTTAATGTTGTCAGTGAGAAGATTATGACTCGGGAGGTCGATGAAACGATGATATGGGACTTGGGTTCAGATGCAGGCAATGAGTTTTTGGATGTTGTGAATGAGTTGAGAGTTTTGATTGATCGTTGGGATGGTTCTTTGGGTTTGGGAAGACTGGAACCGAGGAGCTTTCTCTGAGAAAAGCTCATGACGTTCTCCAAACGGCAATGGCAAGGCTCGAGGATTAGTTCAAGCATCTTCTTGTGGAGAACAGGTTACCTTTCGAGCTTGAACACGCTTCTTTCCGATCAAGTGAAGCCGATCATGGCGTGGAAGAAGGTTCTATATCAGATCTCAAGAACATTGCAAACACTATGTTGAGAACACTTGGTCTGTGCGACGAAGAAGAAGAAGATAGAGAGTTTGAGAGTGAGATGGAGAAGCAACTGATAAAGCAGATTGTTGAGAAAACAAACAAGGATCTTCTGTTTTAATATTATATAGTAGATATTTTAAATTTATAAGTTTAAGGTCTATTAACAGTTCTATTTTTGATATAGTAGAAATTTTAAAATTATAAGTTTAAGGTCTATTAACAGTTGTAATATGGTAGAACTGTTTTAATATAGTAGATATTAGATATTTTAAATTTAACTTAATATATTAGTTATCCCCAGTTTTAATATAGTAGATATTTTAAATTTATAAGTTAAAAGTCTATTACGAGTTCTATTTTTGCATAAATATAATATATAATTTTAATATGTTATGAGAAAAAAATATTATTAATCATTCTTTTTATTTTGTATAAAATATATTTGTAAAAGTTATAATTTGAGATATGATTATAATTTTATTTTGGAATAAATGTTAATATTTTTAAATTTTTATTAATTATATAGTTTAGCATAATTATATAGAATGTTTATCGATTTATATATATCACTATTTATAGTTTTTAAATATTATCCACGGTACCATTTTAGTTATTATCTAAATATTATTAACGAATATGAATATTAACAAATATGAATATTAGGCTTAACATTATTATCTAAATATTACTTTAACTTTTGTAAATATTAGTATGTAAATATTAAATTTTCAAATATTTACATACTCTCACTTGTATTTTAATTACATTGCAGTAATATTTTATTTTTTGCTGTCTCTATACTTCTTTTTGTTTAAAATAACTTTTTTTTATTCTCTATTTCTTATCAAGCCATCAAAAATATACTAAAACCAATGTAAGATACTTATTTTGGTTTTAAAATAATATTTATTTCTAATGTTATTTTTGTCTTCTCATACATTTTAATGATATTCCGACAACAATTTTAAAATAAAGTGTTAATATTTATTTCTAATGTTATTTTTTTCTTCTCATACTTTTTAATGATATTTATATTTTAACTTATATATTTACATAAAACAGCAATTTTAAAATAGTGTTGATGTTTATGTCCAATGTTATTGTTCTCTTTTAATACTTTTAAAATTTATATCTATATTTATAAAACTAAAAATTTATAAACTTTTATTTGTTTAAATACAAAATAAGATATAATTCTGTGCGTCAACGCGCGGATCCGGTTCTAGTTTCTAAGTTAGACCTAAAGATATTTTGCATGTATTTTAAAAACACGGTCATATATGTTGTTTGGATTCTTGTCAAATTCGATACAAGTCTATCAAATATACATTGGATTCGTCATTCATCACAAACACACACAATAAATATGACAGATCAAACTATTGGAAAATAATTTTTGTAAACCCATATTTCCTCAAACTAAATGACATAATCAAAATGTGGAAGCACCTTGGCCTAATGGTCAAGGATTTAAAAAGCTTTTACACTAGGTGTAGGGTTCGAATCCCAGAAATTGCACTTTCCTGCAGATTATTGACGCAATACTTATTGGAGGTTTCAGCGCGCTGCAGGTAAAGCCGTCCGATATCGAGAGTCAAGGGTTATTGGTGTCAGGTTTTAGCCATCTGTCGTGGATTTGTGTGTTGCGAGGAGAGCTGTCACCGTGGAGTCATCCGTGGAGTCTTATAGGTTGATCATCATTATATTAGGATACTATTAAATATCATGATGATGTAATAATCTAGAAAAAGCGTTAAAAAAACGACATAATCCGCGGTTGCGCTGGACAATTTTTTTTTCTTTTATTATAATTTTGTTTCTAAAAACTCATTTTGGGTTTTTGCTGGCAGAATTTTTTTTCGTGGAGAGTTAAATGTTGTATAGTAGTGAAAAGTTACAATAAATGATATTAATTTATTTTATTTGGATGATTAATATATTAACGGAAAAAATTTGTTGTATGAGAATATTTATTTGTTAGAGTATAAAAAATATATTATTTATGAAGCATATTTTGCACAATTAAAATCAAACTAATATCATTTTTATTATATTTAAAATGTAGTTAGATATTATAAACATTGTGTTGTTTATTGATTTAATATTCAAAATAGGTTTATGATATAATAACACAAATAATGATATTATAAAAAAATATAGTGTAGAGTTTACCATTTTGAAATGGATATAAACTATTACGCAGATATTGTTAATCAATATAAGATATTACACAGATTTTATTAATTTTTAATTCATACCAAGTATTTAATATAAAACTAAACTTGTTGCCAAAGAACTTTGATGGCATATCTTGTACTTAAGAACATTTTTTTTAAATGACTTTTCAAATAATAATAGTAAGATTAATGCACATAGTATAATATTGAACCTTAATGCTGGTTGTTTATTATTATAAATATAACTTAGGCCATATGTTTCATTCATTTTCTTTAATAAGTACTACATTCATTTAAGATGATAAACTCGGGCCATAGTTCTTGGTGGTGTCGTAGGACTTTCTTTCTTGCTAGGTCTTGATGATGGAATCGGAATGTTCTTAGGTAACATTTCATAAACCAAACGTTGTGATGGTGACCACAAATTCATATTGGCTGGTGGTCTGCTAGGTCCCGATGGTGGAACCGGAACCTTCTTAGGTAACATTCCATAAACCAGACGTTGTGATGGTGACCACAAATTCAAATTAGCCGGTGGTCTGCTAGGTCGCGATGGTGAAATCGGAACATTCTTAGGTAACATTCCATAAACCAAACGTTGTGATGGTGACCACAAATTCATATTGGCCGGTGGTCTGCTAGGTCCCGATGGTGGAATCGGAACATTCTTAGTTAACATTCCATAAACTAGATGTTGTGATGGTGACCACAAATTTATATTGGCCCTGGTTCGAACTGGAGGCCACGGTAATTTGTGACTAGGTCCCAAGGGTGGGATGCGCTGTTTTGTGTAACGCGATGGATCAACCGATCTTTTAAGCGAATTTTCTGACTGAATAAAATCTTCGAGTGGATGTAAGAGGTTCTTCTCGATGGCTTCAAGATCACCAGCGAAGAGGAGAACAAAGAATGTTACCACAAGAAACATATTTGATTTTGTCATTTGAGGATATACTTTTAATAATTGCAATATCTGTTGATAGGGTTGAGGTTTTATATATAATACTGTCAGGAGAAGAGAACTTTCGAAAATCTTACGGTCATTTCTGATGAATCTCTACAATATTATTTGAGTGGTCATTTTAAAAAATTGCTTTAAAAAACTTTTATTAACCTGTGTCATTAATGATTCTGTTAAAAACTGTTTGGTCATAGGTTTAACTAAGGCTATAATTTACTTGAAAAAACTGAGTCAACTCAGTTGTTTAACTCGACCCGATCCAAAATCCTTAAAAACACGTGGATCTTAGGTCACTTAAATTAAACTGATCGCAACTCATTGATAAATCCATTGGTTAAGTCTATTAAATTGGTTATCTGTTTTAGTAATTGAAGTAAAAATGAATTACCTTTTTAGATGAGACGAGCATTGATTTGAAGATCTCCAAAATTAAATTTATACGAGACAAGTATTTATGCTATAATAACTGCATCCAGAAAATCTGCATGGAATAAACACAAGAAAACACAATATTAATTTCCAAATCTCGGGAAAAAAGAATGTAGATCTCAATTTTACAAGTTTAAATTAAAAACTGATATAAATAAAAGATCTACATACCTTAACTAACACTCAAATATTTCATTGGTTTAATTAATATTCGCTTAAGATATTCTATTATTTCTACACGTAAAAGTTGACATTAAAAACAAAATATCTTTGCAGTCAATCTTTCATTTAAAAACATAATCACTTTAAACTCTAATCTACCTAATAGATTATAGATACTGTGTCGATTATCAAATTCCACCAACAGATAAAATAACGTACCTCACAACTCCCAAGCACTAAATTAAAATAGCATGGAAGATTCAAGTAAAAATCCATTTCAATTCAGAAACACTAGATATGATTCTAGCATATGAAGAGGTAAGTAAATGATACATTTAGTAAGATAAAATAACAATCTTAAAGTTAGTTTTTCTTGTAGAGATTTCCGTATTGATCTTTCAAGCCTCTCCAAACGCTTGAAATGAGAGGATCATCTAATTGGTTAGATTTGCGAAAATAGGAGAATTTGCAGGTATATCATACATTCAAATTACTTTACTATCTTGACCCTTTTTGCACCGTTCATATTAGGACTATGGAAAGGAAGTACTTGGCCTGATATTTTGTCTGAAAAAGGAGCATCTCAGCTACTAAATGGATCAATAGAGGAGGTAGATCAAAAAAATATTTACTCAGGTTGAATAGTATCTAAAATCGATTATCTTATGAAAATTTGTCTAAAATCTATGATTTTTCAGATTAAAAATCCAGAAGATTTGACTGACCTCATCAAAACCTTGGTTGAGAAGAGTTACTAATTTGGTTTGATCATTGAAAAAGAGAATCTAAATGGTGATGGCAACAAATGGTATGATTGCACCTGACTATAGAGACAGGAATCAAACCTCTTTGAAATGGTTTCTGATGACCAAGTATTAAGCTGTAAAAACCCTGAGTTTTTTATTTTATTCGAATTGATTTAAACAATTATTTTATTATTTTGGTTTCATGTCAAGTCCACCCTAATGCTCCCAAGAAACCGGTTCAGACATGGCCAATCATCAAATGGTTACACCTTCTAAAAGAAATATCAATGTGGATGATCAAACTTCGGTGACTAAGAAGCCATGCTTGAAACCGGTTAAGTTGGAGAATAACTTGTGTTAGAAGTTATGTAGTTGGAGCTTTGGAAAATGGAGTTTTCTTTTTTTTTTTTTTTTTTTTTTTTTTTTTTTTTTTTTTTTTTTTTTNTTTTTTTATCTATGTATCGTTTTTTTGAATTTTCCTGCAGTTTGCTTTCTTTGAACTATTAAGCAGGTATTTCTTATTTTTTCATATGAGTGGATGTTTACTGTGTTGTTTCAAAACTATTTTCTATTTTTTAATCTTACGTTTTTAACCTTAATCTTACTCATTCATGTTTTAAATTTTACAGGATCGTTTTTTTGTCATGCATCTGTGCATTTTCAAACTAGATATTTTGTAATTGATCATAGAGTGTTGAACCTTGAATGAATTGGATCTGCGATGAATTACAATGCGAGTGATCTGATTTGCATGCCTTCCAAATGCCGCCTGGGATATCAGTTGGATGAGCTAAGCTCTCTTGGATCTGATAGAGAAAGTTTCATGTATATATGCATTTTTCACGAATCAAACAATGTGTACGGATGAATCAATGCTCAAGATGAAATACATGATTATTACCTGCCATGAGTCATATGCTGTGTAGAAGAAACGTTGGGGGTAGTGAACGTCTGAAATCAAGTTCTGAAGAAAGTGAGGAAGGCATCATTACCTCCTCCAACGGTTTTGTCATTCGTCATCAACATAAAAAAAGAGAAGAAGGATCACTAAAAGAGACGGAATTTCAATGTCAAACCACATAAGCTAACTCTTTTTATGAATTTACAATCAAAGTGTTCAACTTTATCTCTAGATATGGATTAACTAGTGACCTGTATAACAGAATCATAGATCTACTTGATGGATTCAGATCCAGCGGAGACAAAAACTAGCACATAATCTACAATCCTGAATTACGATTCTTGAACGACAATACCAAAGGATCTGCAAGGAGGGAGTGATAAATGAGAGAGAGTGCTAATGACGTTGTACTTGAATACCATGCTCGATAATCTTTCGACATGCAAGCAAAAGGATTTTCTCACATTATTGGAATAAAATACAATATAATATTAATAGATACAGAAACATTCAGTTTACAACATTAGTAGTTTACATGAAGGAAGAAAATGAAATATTACATAAACTAGAAAAAGTAAACCTTTGACAACAAGGAATATGAAATTGGGCCGGTTAAGGAGTCCATCACGACTTGATTTATAACACTCCCTTTGGATGACATAATCGTGCCAGATGCTAAGTATTTTTGTAATACGTTTGGGGGTGTTGCCTCATTAAAACCTTACCAGGAAAAACCCAGTTGGAAAAAAAAACCATGGTGAAGGAAAAAGAGTACAACACGTATTACTCCCCCTGATTTGAGCATCACTGGAGGTCTTTAAGACTTCGCATTCCAATCTGATGTATGAGTTTCTTGAGTGTCGAAGTCGACAATGCTTTGGTGAATAGATTGACTGAATTTTCACTCTATCGGACTTGCAGAACTTGAACTTGACCGTCCTTTTGTAATTCATGCGTGAATAAGAACTTTGATAAAATGTGCTTCGTCCGGTCGACTTTGATGTACCGTCCTTGAGCTGTGCAATGCATGCTGCATTATCCTCGTACATAATGGTTGGTTCCTTGTCTTCAACCATGCCACAATCTGATTGGATATGTTGCGTCATTAGCCTTAACAAAACACATTCGTGGCTGGCCTCATGAATGGCCAATATCTCTGTGTGATTGGACGAAGTGGCCGCAATTGTTTGCTTCATGGATCGCCAATACATTGCTGTTCCACCGTGTGTGAACACATAACCAGTTTGCGATCTGGCATTGTGCGGATCCGACAGATAACCTGCATCAGCAAAACCAACTAAATCTTTTTTGTTAAGGTTAGTATAAAACAAGCCTATATCCTTTGTCCCTGTAGGTAACGCAGGATATGCTTAATTCCATTACAGTGCCTTTGAGTTGGACATGAACTAAATCGAGATAGGAGATTCACGGCAAAGCAAATGTCTAGTCTAGTGTGGTTAGCCAAGTACATTAAAGCTCCTATAGCACTGAGGTATTGCACTTCAGGACCGAGAATTTCTTCATCGTCCTTCATTGGACCGAATGGATCACTGTCCAATCCGAGGCTTCTCACCACCATTTGGCTGGTCAATGGGTGGACCTGGTCCATATTGAATCTCTTGAGTACCTTTTCAGTATATGCCAATTGTTGCACAAGGATTCCATCATTCACATACTCAAGCTGTAGCGCCAAACAGAATTTTTTCTTGCCTAGGTCTTTCATTTCAAATTCGGTTGTTAAATATTCTACTATTTGGGTGATTTCACCAGAGGTCCCGAGGATGTTCAAATCATCCACATACACAGCTATGATCACAAATCCTTTGTTCACGAATTTCTTTATGAATATACATGGACTGATTGGGTCATTCTTATAGCCTTCTTTGACTAGATATTCACTCAACCAGTTGTACCACATTCGACCACTTTGTTTTAGTCCATAAAGCGATTCGTTCAGCCTTATGCAGTGTTCTTCTCGAGAACTTTTCTTATCTTTGAGCTTAATGCCCTCTGGTAATCTCATATAAATTTCATTGTCCAGTGGGCCATAGAGATAAGCGGTTACAACATCCATTAGCCGCAAACCTAGATTCTCTCTTATAGCCAGACTTATGAGGAATCGAAAAGTTTTTACATCCACCACATGAGAATAAGTCTCTTCATAATCGATTCCGTGTTTCTGTAAGAATCCTTGTGCTACAAGCCGTGCTTTATATCTCACGATTTCACCTTGTTCATTTCTTTTACGCACAAATACCCAATTGTATCCCACTGGCTTTACGACGAATGGTGTCCTTATGATCGGACCAAACACATTCCGTTTCTTTAAAGAATTTAACTCCACGTTAATGGCCTCTTTCCATTTTAGCCAATCAGATCTATGAGTGCACTCTGTTATAGACGTGGGTTCTTAATCCTCATGTAAATCGTTTACCTCAAGTGCTACTTTATATGCAAATATGTCATCAATGTCGACATTCTTTCGGTTCCATTGTATTCCAGACATGATATAGTTTATTGAAACTTCATGATTATCAGGACCTTCAGGACCATGAGATTTGGGACCCCAAATATCATTTACTGGTTCCTTAGGACCATCAACCGCGGCCATGTCTGGGGTTTCCCGAACCTCGGTTTCAACTATTGCACATTTCTTTGATTTCCGAGGGTTCTTATCTTTGGAACATACTGGTCTACCACGCTTCTTACGTGTTATAGACTCTGTAGCAACTTGAGTGTTTCCCTTTTGGACATCAATTCGTACTGGTATGTTACAAGCTGGTATGTACGATTTAGTGACTTTCTTCGGGTCCGCGAAGGAATCTGGCAATTGATTAGCTAGCTTTGCAAATGAATAATCTTTTGGATCTCTGATTCACATTCAAGAGTCCGAGGATCTTGCCAATTCAAGGATGTTTGATTCCATGATATTTCTTTAACCAGCTTGTTGTTCTCTCCACATATAGTAAGAAAAACGGATTCTTCAAATTGACAATCCGCGTATCTGGACCTAAATAGATAACCTGTGGTCGGCTCAAGATACTTAATAATGGTGGGAGAATCGAAACCAACATATATTCCTATCCTCATCTGAGGTCCCATCTTTGTTCTCTTTGGTGGTGCTATGGGTACATAAACGGAACACCCAAATGTCTTTAAATGGGAGATATCTGGCTCTTGACCCGTTAGTAATTGGGATGGGGAATATCTATGCTCACTAGATGGCCTGATGCATATGAGTTCGGCTGCATGTAATACTGCATGCCCCCAAGCTGAGTCTGGGAGCTGCGACCTCATGAGTAATGGTCGAGCTATAAGTTGAATTCGTTTAATGAAGGATTCGGCCAATCCGTTCTGTGTATGGACATGTGCCATGGAATGTTTTACACATACCCCCATGGACATACAATAGTCATTAAACGTTTGGGACGTAAATTCACTAGCATTATCAAGACGTATAGTCTTAAGTGAAAAATCTGGAAAGTGGGCTCGGACTCTGATGATATGGGCCAATAACTTAGCAAACGCTTGGTTTCTAGTGGACAATAGACAAACATGCGACCAACGGGTCGATGTATTGATAAGGCCCACAAGGTTATTTAAAGGAGGCGATGTTTGGTGCCGGAGACGACGATGTGGAGTTCGTGAGTTCAGGTGAGATAGTCTCCAATGGGCTCTGAATATTTGTTGGGCCAGTGGTTGGTATCTCCAAAGGAGATACTTGAACCAGATTGTCGTCTCCCAAAATTGGGCCTGCAGAAATTGAAGCCCACAACTCAGGTTCATCCTTTGCAATTTCATCGCTAGAAGAGACGACATAAAAAGGAAATTCCACTTCACAAAAAATCACATCACGAGAAATCAGAAACTCCTTTTTCTCAAGATCGTACAATCGCCATGCCTTTTTTCCATAAGGGTAACCGAGAAACACACACTTTCTGCTCCGAGAAGAAAACTTGTCTCCACCATGCTTTTGATTGTGTCCATAGCAAAGACTTCCAAAAATTTTGATGTGAGCATAATCAGGAACTTTGTTGTGAAGCTTCTCGTACAGAGTCAGTCCATTAATGGTGATATTAGGAGTCTGGTTAATCAAATATTCAGCCGTTAATATATATTCGCCCCAAGACTCCAAAGGTAATTTCACTTGAAATCGCAACGCCTGAGCAATATTCAGTATATGTGACTCTCTCTCCTCTATTGCCCCTCCGTACACGAGAATCATCTTATTTGTCCCTGTTATAAAAATAAATTTCATTTCCATTTTCGTTTTGAACCAAAACCCATGAAACGACAACTAAAAGACTAATGAATCCTTATAATTACGAAGAATACTATGGGGCAATCAATTGGGTCGTGGCCCAAACATAAATTGGATCGAAGCCCAATTTCAGATCCAATAACACCAAAAATAACAAACATTTTATCGATCAAAACCAGAAATTTCGATCAAAGCACAACTTTTCCCAACTTTTCATCTTCTCCGGACGAACATCGAAACCCTAATCCCCTTCTCCACCACGAACACCAAAACCCTAATCCCCTTCGCCTGACCACAAAATTCCGATAGAATGCCGCCGCGTACAAAATGAGGAAAAAGAAGAGTTTGATTGAGAACCCCTTCACCATCATCCGAGCGTACTCCGTCGCCGCCGCGTGCGAGAGGAGGAGTTCGACTGAGAACGTCGTCGCCTTCCCCAGAGCGTACTCCGCCGCCGTCGCCATCGAGGCTAAATCCGCTGGCGAATAAGAAAACGAAAGCGGGGAAAAAGAAAAAGAAGGAGAAAACGAAGTGTCCAGCACAACCGCGAGGAAAAGAGGAGAATTTGTGGAAGAAACCAAAGGTCCGAACTTCCAGTGCTCCGCCTCCACCTGCTTCTCCAGCGGCTCCGGTAAATGAACGAGAAAAAGGAAGCCAGTCTCTGCTGAATTCCCAAATGAGCATCCATCTCCCTTCCCCTGTGGCTCTACCGGTGCAGCCAACCGGCCCGCCTTCGATTCCAGATCCGCCAGCCAGTCCTTCGTCATCGCAACCACCACCGGTAAACCCTAATACTTGTTGTGTTGTGTTTATTATTGGTGGATAGTCCGAGTAGTATGAGTAGTATTAGTTTGTAATCTAATTTGTTCAACTATTATTAATAGGTCAAGTGCTTGTACGATGATCTTGTAAGTAGTCTAATTAGAGCAGTACATTGATTTTGGATTGCATGAGTTGAAATCGCAGGAATAGTATGACTAGACATTGATTTTGAAATTGCATGTTTTCAAATCGCATGAGTATGAGTATGTCAACTAGTATGAGTAGGTCAAGTAGTACGATTAGGTTGAGTAGTCTAATTAGTTCGAGTAGTACGAGTAGGTCAAGTAGTACTGGTTGTCCATGAAATCGTATATTAAATCGGTTTGCTTATAACTGCAGGTTGATGAGGAGGTTGTTGAACCAATTCGACCTCTTGGATATGTCTTCAATCCGAGAGATTATGGAAAGAAATGTAGGCTAAGTACCAAATGCACACTCCACAAATTTAAGAAGAATGTGATGAGCATTTTGTCAGATCCGGAGAGGAGTTGGTTTCTGAACCACCCTCAGTTCAAGCACATATTCCACATGACGACTTATGCAACGAGAAGGTGATGGGGCTGTGGATGTTGCTGCTCCGCACGATGAAAACTGATAAGAAAAGCCAGGCGTGGTTTGTGGTAAATGGAGTACCCATTAGATACTCCATCAGAGAGCATGCACTCCTCATAGGTCTATACTGCCACAAGTACCCAGGAGATCTACCGAGGCTTGGTAGCACGAGATTTGCTGACAATCATTTTACAGAAAACGATAAGATTACACCTCAATTTGTTATATAATGTCTTCAGAAGATGAAGTATAGTTCGGGTCAACTGAAGATGGCTGTGCTATACTTTTTAGCGACAGTGATTAAAGGAAAATCGAAGCATAAATTAGAAATAGACCATTTCCTTGTGAGGATAGTTGAGGATTTGGACATGTGTAAGACATTCCTGTGGGGGAGGTCTACTTTCGAGGACAACATCTTCGAGATTGGTCATGTGGGGAGGCATTTCAGAGGATCGATCCTAGACGATGCAACTTGGACATTTCATGGGTTCATCAACAGGTTGGAAGTAAGTTTTATTACAGTTTGAAATTGATATTATAAGTAGTACAATTAGTCTAACTGGTCTAATTATATGTGCAGATTTTGGCGTTTGAATGTATTCCAACCCTAAGGACAGAATTTCGAGTGAAAAAACGACATGTAGAAAATAATTGTCCAAGAATGTGCAGATGGGAGTTCACGGACACTGGCACAACTGGATATTCATTGGCCTATATATATGACCATATTTGAGAGACAAGGGTAAGGTTTCAAATTTGGAAATGTGGTTTAATTATATTGGGTTGGAATTGTGGTGTGATTTGTTTTTCATTATACTGCAGGACAATACTAGTATTTTGACTACTGAGGGTAGGGAAGTGGATTTTATAGCGAGGGTCATGAAGAAACACAACAGGAGGACTTTGAACTGAAAGATGATGGAGATGTAGCTGACCTTATTGTTGATGGGTGGAAAAGGTTTATCATCCGCCAACAAGGGAAGATATTGTGGGAAGATGTATTCATGGCTGATGTTCAAGCTCGAGTTCTCCAACAAGGAGAAGAAGATGTCTAAGAAGAAGATGTCCAACAACCTGAAGTTGTACGTGTGCCAATAGTCGAGAAAATGAAAAGGATGATGAACTTAATGGAAGAAGGGTTCAAGGAAATGAAAAAGAAGATTCAGGGTTTGGATACAAGAATGGTCGTTGTGGAGAGCTTCGTGGAAGAGCAAAGAAATACTCGAGATTTTGATTTTGAGTTTGGTGGATTTAGTGGTAAGAAACAAGATTTGAAAACTTTTTTTTTTTTAATTTGAAGTTCATTTGACTCTTTTTTTATGTCACAGGGCCTATCTATGGAGATGCAGATGTGGAGGCAAGGGATAAGACAGCTGCGGAGGAGAGAGCCGCGGCTGCAGAGAAAGATAGGCTAGAGAGGGAGGAGAGAGCCGCGGCTGCAGAGAAAGAGAGGCTGGAGAGGGAGGAGAGAGCCGCGGCTGCAGAGAAAGAGAGGCTGGAGAGGGAGGAGAGAGCCGCGGCTGCAGAGAAAGAGAGGCTGGAGAGGGAGGAGAGAGCCGCGGCTGCAGAGAAAGAGAGGCTGGAGAGGGAGGAGAGAGCCGCGGCTGCAGAGAAAGAGAGGCTGGAGAGGGAGGAGAGAGCCGCGGCTGCAGAGAAAGAGAGGCTGGAGAGGGAGGAGAGAGCCGGGGCTGCAGAGAAAGAGAGGCTGGAGAGGGAGGAGAGAGCCGAGGCTGCAGAGTAAGAGAGGCTGGAGAGGGAGGAGAGAGCCGTGGCTGCAGAGAAAGAGAGGCTGGAGAGGGAGGAGAGAGCCGCGGCTGCAGAGAAAGAGAGGCTGGAGAGGGAGGAGAGAGCCGGGCTGCAGAGAAAGAGAGGCTGAAGAGGGAGGAGAGAGCCGCGGCTGCAGAGAAAGAGAGTCTGGATAGGGAGGAGAGAGCCGTGGATGCAGAGAAGGAGATGTTGGAGGCTGCGGAGACTGTGGAGAATGTGGTGGATGAGGCTGCGGTAACGGAGGTAGTGGTAGGGGCTGTGGAGAAGGCTCTAGCTGGTAAGTAGGGTTAATGTGTTTAATTGATTTTGGAACCAATGCAGAAGTTTGTTTAAATTAGTTTTGGTAATTTATTTTTGGCAGGAATGACTCATGCGAAGGTGAGTACCATTGGAAGGCGAAGTATTCAGAAACAATCAGCAAAGTCACTGATTAAGAGGTTTAACAATATTAACACACCTCTGCCTGAAAAGAAATTGAGGAGGTCTTCACGTTTGGTTAAGAAGTAGCTTATGTTGTGTTTTGTTAGACTTTGATACTTATGTTTTGTTGTCTGTTTTGTTAGGCCTTGAAACTTATGCTGCCTTTGTGGTTTTTAGGATAAGGACATATATTTGTTATGTAATCGTTTTTTTAAGTTAAATTACATAGGTACAACTAGTACAATTGATCCAACTACAAGTGAGTTTAAAAAAAAACGTGTAAGTTTAAAACACGTCTAAGTTAAGAAAACGTGGAAGTTTTTTAAAAAAGGAAGTTAAAGATAGACAAAAAGAATAAAGTCTAAAAATAGACAAAAAGAATAAAGTCTAAAAATAGATAAAAAGAATGAAGTTTTCAAAAAGAAAGCGCCGTCATGTACCACTTGTGCCGTCAAAACAAGAGCAAAGAACCTTTTTTTATAACAAAGTCGTACTAGTTTTTTAGTCGCACCCTGATGGAAATTTTTTGTAATCAGTCTTACCATAACCAGAAACAAACTTTTCTAGTCGTATTTATGAAATTGAGGAAATCAACTACATTTAACATATTCTAATGCCATAACTTGTATCAAAATACAAGTTTTCACGGTTTTTATGTTTCCATGGTTAAACTTTCCAAAGTAACCTTAAAAGTATAAGGTATATTGTGTAGACATCAAATTTTCATGGATCAATTTTTTTTATGATGAAATTAATTTAACTATGCAATGTTAAATTAGGTTTCCACATGTTCTATGGCCTATTTTATATGGAAATACATTACTAAATGGTGTTATTTACATATTTGTAGAAAGCATAATCATACTAGTTTCCCTAGTCGGATATGAGTACGACTACATTGTAGTTGTACTAGTTGGACCGAAAACTAGTGATACTACTCAGACCAGGCGTACCAGACATATTAGATGTGGAACATAAAGTTGTACTAGTTGGGGCCAGTCATACCTGATAGAAATAACATCCATAAAAAGTTCTCCAACTCAGTCATACAAAGTTCTAAAAATAGTTCACATAATTTAAAAAATAGACATAAATTACTCTTCACTACTATCAATTCCACACCATTCAACCCAACGTCCACCTCTTCCTCTTCTTCCTCTTCTTTCTCTTCATCCTCTTCCTCTTCCTCCTCTTCCACGATGTTCTCCAACTGATGGGTATCTTTTCTGCTGCGGTTTTCCTTTCTTTGCAACATATTCCGGAGGTAAGACTTCTTGTGCTTTTATATCTTCAGGTACAACCCATTAAGACATATGAGGAACTGGATAGATTGTCCTGGAGTATGCCAATGCCCATAGCTCTACCAAGTAATATTTGGAGAAACAAGAAACACTCTTATAGATGAAGTTCTCTACCTCTGCTCATATGGACGGCATCAGCAATCACATGCACACATGGGTATCTATCTATATTGAAATACTTGCAAGAACAAGTTTTCATAGTCATATCAACCAAATATGGCATCCCATCAAGCCCAATCACATTGTATTCATGACGATAGCTGTTTAACACTCGCACTTCGAGTTTCTTTCCATCCACAATTCTTTTATCCATTTCGTTCTCCACCAAAAGCACAAGCTTCTGTGACTGTGGGACTTCAGCGGCAGCCTCCCTATGGGTGTTACACCATTCAGCCAATTTGGCAACAATCATATCAATCATTGGTAACAACGAGTACTTTCTTGCGTTTACAAAAATACCATTAATAGATTCTACAACATTAGTGGTATCTATGTTGTATCTTTCTCCTGGAAAATAGCACCTTGCCTATTTTTCCGCTTTACAAGTTCTGTCTACATACTCGGCAGCAGATTCATATTTATTCCTAAAAGCACCATAGAGGCTTAAGAACTCAGACTCCGTATAAGCTTTAGCGCACACGATGAACATTGAAGCACATTCATCTCTGTGGATAGCAACGTGTCCTTTCACATTCTGAGACAAATACTTTACACAATACCCATGTTGAGACAAAGGAAACACTTCCTTTATTGACTTGATCAAGCTTGGATTCCTATCTGAAATAAACACCATCCCAGGGACATCTGGTTTTACTGACCTCAACTGATTCAGAAACCAAGTCCAACTTGCATCTTTCTCAACATCAACTACACCAAAAGCAATGTGATAATGGTGATGATTAGGATCCTGAGCTGAAGCAACGATAAGAACTCCACCATATACGTTCTTCAAGTGGGTTCCAACTATAATGATGACTTTCCTCATCGAGTGAAACCCTTCTATGCAAGCTCCCAGTGCAAAGAACAAGTACTTAAACATGTTTCTCTCATCTTATTCCACACTAGTTCAGGTACCCGGATTCATTTTCTCTAGCATGTACAAATACTGATACAACCACCAGTAACTCTCCTCAGAACTTCCCCGCACCTCATTAGCAGCTTTATTTTTTCCTCTCAGCGATGTCGAGTACGATACTTTCACCCAAGTCTCCCTTGAACCATACTGATCAGCATTTTTGGAGCTGGTGTGTCGAATCGCCCTGGATAGTCTTCAGCCACAACAGCCGCAACTAAGCCTGTTGTGTCTTTTCTTTCTTTGTCTTATTGTACTTGTAGTAACCCGAGAGCATGTGTGCACCTTGTTGTACGTGACAATGGTGAAACAAGTTGAGTTCATATGCACAAAAGCTCTTAAACCCCCACTGGCATCCATCTTCTGCTCCCCAACATTTTACCATGAAACGTGTGCGATCAGACTTCTTCGTTTGATACTCAAAACCATTCTCATGTGCACCTTTCTGAAGGAGAGCTTGCAGCCCCTGCTTAGTGTTAAATTTTTTACCTTTATACATATCTAAACCATCTTCCCATCTATGATTTACTTGAGAGTTTCCATCAGAAATTCTGACTTACGTATCATCATACACTTGCTCATACTCTTGTACATGATCTGTATCATTTTCTTCAATCTCATTGTCTTCCATTCCATAGTCCGAAAATTTATTACTCAGACATACATCAACATCAACTCTAGCAGTAGAAAACAACTCATCATTGCTCAGACCTATATCAACATCAACTCCATGATCCTCTCTTGACACATGCACGCTTCCATGACTTTGATAAACATCCTTGATGAACTCCACATGTATAACACTTCTCCATTGATCTTTACTCACTTGTAGTAGATACCCAAAAACATCTTCATCATTCCAAATATATGATGACTTCTTCGTGTTCAAAACCAATGGATAGTAACTAATTTCAGCTGAGCTGTAGTTGCATCTATTAAATTTTTTCTGCAAAGTCCCTCAACTAATCCAACATAAGTGACATCTTCCAACGATTTCCTCATCACTAAAGTGTGAATCTCATCTTCTCCAGAATTCCATATAAATTATTTACCTTCTTTTGAATAGAATCCCCCATAGTCAAAACATATGACTGTGCAACAACTTTTACTCATTTCCCCTGAGAAGAAAAAAACAATCGTTATATTAGTTATTCTAGTTGTACCAGTTTTCCTACTCGTACTAGTTCACCTAATGGTACCAGTTATGCTAGTTGCACCTAGTTGTACTCAGAAAGTTTGAATCTTTATACGATTCATCACGATTCATTGCTCAGTTAACCAGGATATCCCATTCAAATAACAATGACAGTTTCTAATAGCCTCACACAACAGCTCAGTGACTCGAACGAGCAAAAAAAAAAACAAAAACAAATTTTTTTTTTTTCTCTATCAAATCCCCTAATATATATGAAACTAAGTATTAATTGAGATAAACCACACATAAACTTCCTAATTCACTCACAAAATCGAAAATAGCATTTTAAAAAAAAAACTGACCTTAAATCTTCGTCCCTGATTTCGCCAATGGTGGAAGAGGAAAAAGAGACAATCGTTTTTTGCAGTCGAAGAGAGGAAGAAGAGAGAGGAATAGAGCACACATGGTGTTTTGCGGTTGAGGGAATTTAATTTTGGTTGGTTTGAATTAAATTCTCTCTCAACCATACCACCGGTTTTCTTTTCTTTACCACACGTTTTCTTCTCAGTCTTCTCATTATTTTTGTTTATTATATTCAATGTTACAATAGACAAAACATGTTATAGAGGGATAGTTAGATTTGAAGAGGGTAGTTAGGTGTTGTCCCTTGTACGGACGGACATTTGAGGTTAGAGTCTCAATATATGACGATGCTTGCGCTCAACTCTCCCACTCTGTTGGGGTGTCGACACAGGATGTCTCATGACCTATTATGTGACAATGGAAATAGCTAGTTAAGCTGGTGAATTCAGTACCGTTATCGCTTCACACACATTTGACTTGTGTTTGAAAATAACGATCAACCTTAGAATTGAAACTTTGCAAATGTTTGGTTGTTTCTGTTTTGTTGGTAAGAAAATACAGCCATACGCTTCGTGAAAAATCGTCCACAATTGTGAGAAAATAGCGCGCACCAGAAGAAGATGGTGTCCCATACGGACCCCAAAAATCGCAATGAAACTGAAAAGCAGAAGTTGTTTTATTTGTGTTAGACGGAAACAGAGCTCTCGTCTGCTTTGCTTGGAGACATACATCACACGATTTATTTGAACTTTCAGAAACAACAGAAATCGGAACGTGAGGAAGGGAACCAACAACTCTTACAGAAGGATGACTCATCCTTTTGTGCCATAGCTCGTACTCTTTCGTATCCGGAACCGTAACAGCCGCAACAACATCAGCTCTGCAAAGTTGGAAGATTCCAAAACCTCTTTTAGCCGCTCCAATCATCATCCTCGAACCTCGGTTCTGGAAAACAAGGAACTGATCAGCAAGTTGAACCACACATCTGTTTTCATCCATCAACTGAGTAATCGAGATCAAATCTGACGGAAAATCCTCAACATAGAAAACTGATTTCAAAACGAGATTCTGCCCCAACAACACTGTTCCTTCTTTATCAGACACACGTTGTCTCCCATCAGCTAATATAATTAACACAGGTTCCATCATCCTTACATCCGTAAGAAGGTCAAATATTCCAGTCAAATGGTGAGAAGCACCTGTATCCATGATCCAAGAGGGGTCAGAATCATTACCTGAGAGTTTTTCGTTACTAGAACTTGCTCCACCATTGAGAAGATTGACCAAAGCACGCCATTGAGTGTCACTGAAACCATTCACTCCATCACGATCCTTATCGGTGATGACATAATTAATGTGCTCCTGATTAGAGCTGTTTGGAGTATGAACAGCATTGGCAAAAATCATTTTCTTCCCATTCACACCTGAGGTAGTCGCAGATTGTCCACCAGGACCCTTTGGTTACATAGTTCTGTTTTTAGACCGATCACCCCACCACTCCAGATAACCAATGACTGCAAAAAAGTTTTCAGAGAGAAGGTCTGGTCGATGGCAATGTTTGCAGACAGCTGCACCATCATCAGTTCGAGCAGAATTCAAGCGAGGTCTGTTATGAACAGCATAAGCTGTCACGTCTGAACTAGCTTCACTCCTTTTGTCATTATTTTTCAAGTCCTCTTCTTGCCTCACAACATTGTAAACTTCCTCCAATGGTCGAATAGGGACCCGAGACACCAAAGTAGATCTTATGGTCTGAAAATTATCATCAAGACCACATAGAAAATCATGAACCTTCTTGATGTATGCCTGAGAACCAGCACTAGGCCAGCCAACCCGGAGACAACCATGGAAGTAGAAAATATGAAGCTAAGGAGAGCCAAGGAGACCAGCAAGCTGAATTCAGCTCAAATGGATGTCATGACCAAACGTTCCAGGTCAAACAACACTTGGAATACACACTCAACCCATCTAGGAGACACCAAGAAGAAGAATCATCCCAAAAGAGTTTCCCAAGAAGAACTTATTGGAGATTCAATCCAGGAGATCACCAATGGAGCTGATGAAGACCGGCAACTACTAAAAGATGCGTACAGACTGAACCAGGAGGAATTAAGCAACAAATCCAATTGTGTTGGATTCTCAACTCACAAAGGAAGCACGGAAAACTGGATTCACATCAAACCGAGTTCATACTTAGAAGTTATTGATTTTACAAGATGGCTAACTGGTTTTTCACCAACATTCGCGACTAAGCCAAAGATCGAGATGCACAGCCCAACTCACTCAATATCTCGATCTCAGACCACTTGGAGATTGTTAATGGATCTCTCACAGTTTCAGGAAGCCCAAGAAACCAAGCAACCACCAATGGAGGACCAAGTTATCACTCATTCTCCAAAACCGGATCATTTGGTTCTATTGATGGAAATGTCTGAACCATTTCGGTTTAGGAGCAGCCAGACTTATTTGTGGCGACCAGGAGACATTAATACTCTTCTAGAAGCAATCTANATAATACTATTCTAGAAGCACTCTACAGAACCAGAGGAAGCACCAGATCACACAGGATCAGGAGGAGAAGCATTTGGATCAATTTTCCTTATTTGGAATCAAGAGCATTCAAAGGGAAATCATCTCATAAAGACCAACAGCCATATTTTGAAGGCAGCCACGATTTGAGGCTTTATTTCATGAATTTGGACACTCCAAAGGATCATCATTACCTGCCCAAGCTATCAAGATTCAAAGGAGTCAACAAATCCTCCTCATTTAGCCTTTTTCCCATATTATCTCCAACAGCTAGTTTTCTATTAAGTGTAGAATCTTTTTGTGTTTAATTCCTTTGTACATGAGCATTATATAAGCTCACCACCACCCTCACTTTAGAGGCAGACTTGATGAAATAAAAACCAAACTTTCTTTAGAAAGAAAACTCTTTGAAACTTAGAATAATTTGGGATTCTTCTTTATTTTGTTATTGCTGTATCAGAGATCCTCTCATAATCTCTGTGGTGCCTTCACTCCATTCCGACCAGAATACTTGTGGAATCAAGTCTCCTGTTCGTTTGCTGCTTGTGGAATCAACCAGCATCCATTCATCTCCATCTCTACCTTCGTTAATTCCATCTTCCGCGTTCAAAGGCTTGGAATCTGCTGATCTCTGTTTGATTCAGATTAGGTGGATTCCGAGGCTGTTTCTTTTGGTATCAGAGCTTAAAAGCTCCTACCCCTCAGGTTGTTTCAATCCAACCTTTATCTTTCAATTTTGTTTGCATTTTATTTCATTATATTGAAAAACCATAAAAAAATCTCTGTTTAAGTTGTTTTCAGTCATTTGATTTGTTATTTCGTTTTTTATAAAACCAAAAACCATATAAAAAAATCATTTGTGTTTATTTGTTTCTGTTATTCCTTATTTATTAAGAAAAAAAAACTCATAAGAATTGTTTACTTGTTTCAATCTTGTTTCATTTGCTTGTATAATTTCATTTGATAAAAAAAAAAAAGAACTGCATTCTAGTTTTGATATTATCTTTGCATTTGATTTAAATATTAGTTGCATTTTTAGAAATAGATTTGTTTGCATTCCATAAATTATGTGCATTTGAAAAGTCAAAAAAAAAATTAGTATAACTCTTGTTGCCATATTTAAATTCTATGTGCATTAGCATTAGATTTTTGAATTTGAATTTTGTGTCCAGCACTAGTTTCCTAGTTTAGATTTTGGTCATAGCATTCATATCATTTAAAAAAAAAAAAAAAGAAGGAGTCAGTCCATCATTAAATCATTTTGTCATTTCATATTGTTTTAAGTTCATATTCTATTCTTGGATATATTCATACATTTTGTGTTTTGTTTTTGGTAGGTACTTAAGCCATGGGAGAAACAGCTTACCAAGCCAAAATGTCTCAGATCATTGAGACACTTCAGGCATTAGAAGATCGTCTATCAAAGGGGGATAAACTTTTGCCTGCAAGACGAAAAGAAGCTGGACTAGGAGACACACCAAAAGCAAAATATGTGGAGCCTAAACCACCAGACCAGCCAAAGAGAAGAAGATGCTCCCTAGTATTTTCAGGAACTAGTAAAGACCCTGAAGTATACTTTCAATGGGAAAGGGACATGGAGGATTGGTTACAAACCAACAAGGTCCCAATGGAGAAGAAGCTAATACAAGCTGTCTCAGCTTTTACAAAAAAGGCTTATGAATGGTGGCTAAAGGATATAGGTTTAGGAACTGAATGATTTATTAAGATGATGATTACAATCTTATATAGTTACAGAATTAGGGTAAGCTAACTATTTAGTAATTACATAATGAGACCTTAGTGTAATTATCATTTACACTCTACACACCCCTTAAGATGGAGGGACCTTGGTGACTCCAATCTTGGAACACACCCGAAGAAAAGACGCTCACGGTAGAGGCTTAGTTAAGGCGTCTGCAAGTTGGTCTTGTGCAGAGACGTGTGACACACACAGAGTACCATTTTGAATTTGACCACGAACAAAGTGATAATCAAGCGCGATGTGCTTCATTCTGGAGTGGAAGACAGGGTTGGCTGCCAGATAAGTGGCTCCCATGTTGTCACAATAGAGTACTGGAGACCTTGGAAGCTTGATGCGAAGTTCAGTAAGGAGATTACATATCCAGCGAGTTTCAGCAGCAGCATTAGCGATGGCACGATATTCAGCCTCTATCGAAGATCTAGCAACGCTTGTTTGTTTCTTTGATGACCAAGAGATAGCCTGATTGTCAAGGTAAATGACATAAGCATTTGTAGAAATAAAATCATCAGCATCACCTGCCCAATCAGCGTCTGAGAAGCCATGAAGAACGTGAGGATTGTTTTGGCGAAGAAAGATTCCATGACTCATCGTACCTACTAGGTACCGTAGGATCCGTTTTGCAGCTTGCCAATGGTCTTCAGTTGGCTGATGCATGAATTGCGACAGTTTATTCACTGCGAAGGAGATATCTGGTCTTGTGAAGGAGAGGTTTTGAAGACACCCCATCACCATACGAAACTGTGAAGCATCCTTAAGGACGGAACCGGATGTTAAGCCAAGTTTTGGAGCGGTTTGCATAGGTGTGGAGACTGACTTGGCATGTAGCATATTTGTCTTAACGAGAAGATCATAGATATACTTGCGCTGCATCATGTGTAAGCCGTTGGAGGTACGAGTCACTTCAATGCTAAGGAAATAGTGAACATCACCTTGATCCTTAAGTGAGAAGCGGCAGGAGAAGACTGCAATAACCTTAGAAACAGCATCAGAATTGTTGCCTGTGACAATAATATCATCGACATATACCAGAACATAGACCAGGATATTGCCGTTTTCGTAAACAAACAGCGAGACATCTGTTAACAAAGCCATTGGAGAGGAGGAAGGTTTTGAGCTCGATGTACCACGCACGTGGTGCCTGTTTAAGGCCATATATGGCTTTCTGCAGACGACATACATAGTCTGGACAATCCGGATCGACAAACCCAGGAGGCTGATGCATGTAGACTTCTTCGTCAAGGTTGCCTTTAAGAAAGGCTTGATTAACATCCAACTGACGAATAGGCCAAGAACGACTGGCAGCTTCCCCAAGTACGATTTGAATGGTAACCTCTTTGATGACCGGGCTGAAGGTTTCTTTATAATCAAGACCATATTGTTGTTGAAATCCTTTAGCTACCAGGCGGGCTTTGTACTTGTCAAGGGAGCCATCTGAAAGCATTTTGGTTCTGAAAACCCAACGACAACCAACCACATTCTAAGCAGGCGAAGGCGGAACCAGAGACCAAGTTCGTTTCTCAACTTGACCATCAATTTTTGTGGACATAGCCTGACGCCAATACTCATCTTTGAGAGCTTGTAGGTACGTTATCGGTTCGGCTTGCAGAAGATTGTGAAGCGCGGCATGGAAGGAAAATTTAGGGTTGGGTTTGACAATATTGTTTTTAGAGCGGGTAGACATGGTGTGGGTGTTTTGTGGAGGCAGGGGAGGTGCTGGTACTAACTATAGCTGTGAGCCACTGGAGTGTGAAGGTGAGCTATCATGAGACGGTTCTGTAGATTGATCAAGAGATCTTTGGGAGGTGGAGGTGGTCGTAGTTTGTGTTGTTGGTGAGGTATTCGGGATTATGGCTGGACCAGTGGGCCTTTGATTGGTGGAGGTGGATGGTTCAGGTTCAATAGGGTGATTTGGGATATTGGGTGGACCAGTGGGTCTTTGGGAAGAAGACGTGGAGGGAGAGACAGAGATAGAGGGAGATGGAGAAGACAATACCTGAGGCGTCATGGAGGCGGAAGACGAGGTGGTGCCAAGGTGAAGAGCTTCGCTTGGGGACGGTGGCAGAACCAGTGGTATGACAGAGAGCGGTATTGCAGAGGAGCGATGAGGAGCTGACGTCTCTGTTGTGGACTCAGAGCATGGGGGAAGCTGTTGTTGGAACGGAAAGACGTTCTCGTCAAAGACAACATGACGAGACGTATAAACTCGCAATGTAGGCAGATGAAGACATAGATAGGCACTCTGAGTAAGAGAATAGCCTACGAAGACACATGGCTTGGATTTGTCTTCCATCTTATGCCGAGTATAAGGCTTGAGCCATGGATAACAACAGCTGCCGAAGAATCGGAGTTTCTGATAGTTTGGAGTTTCACCAAACAAGACCGAGTATGGAGACTTATGTTGCAGAAGTGGCGTCGAGAGACGATTGATCAAATAGACAGCAGTGTGGAATGCATATGGCCAGAATTCTTTAGGCATGGAAGCAGTAGATAGCAAGGTAAGACCGGTTTCCATAATGTGCCGATGTTTTCGCTCAGCAAAACCGTTGTACTCCGGAGTGTGCAGTGGAGATGTGAGATGTGTGATTCCATGTTCAGTGAGATACGACTTTAAAGCCACATACTCTCCACCATTGTTACTGAAGAGAGTGCCTATTCTGAGTTGAAAATGATTCTCAACAAGGGATTTGAAGGCTTTGAAAATTTGGTGGACTTGGGATTTGTGTGTCATGGGATAAAACAAAGTATAGCGAGAGTAATGATCGACAAAAATAACATAGTATTTGCTTTTGTCTTTGGCTGTGATTGGAGATGTCCAAACATCACTAAAAATGAGTTGGAGAGGTCGTTTTGTTGAGAGAGAGGTTTCATGAAAAGCAAGCTTATGACGTTTATTGATTTGACAAGAGGAACAAAGAGATGGAGTTTGATTGGAAGAGGCAACGGGCAAAGAAAACTGAGAAATAAGCGATTTTAAGATAGTGTTTGATGGATGACCAAGTCATAAGTGCCACAAAGCTTCAGTCGTTCTTGAACTTGGAATCACATGTAACGCTTGCGGTGGAGACAAACGAACTGGCCACTCATACAATTCATTTCTGGTTCTGCCTTGAAGAAGAGGCGTCCCCGTGCAAAGGTCCTTCACCTGAAATGAGGCAGGGAAAAATTCCACAGAGACTTGGTTAGTGTTGCATAACCGATAGACTGACACGAGGTTTTTGCGTATATCAGGAACACAGATGACTTTATCAAGTGCAAGCGAACGAGATAAAGAAGGTAAGAAAGTGGAACCAGTGTGTGAAATAGCCAGTGGAGATCCATCACCAATTAGGACACCATCACCACCTTCATAAGGTTGATGCATAGACAGATTTTTCAGATCTTGAACAAGATGGTGAGTTGCCCCGCTATCAACTAACCAGTTGTCTGCATCGTAGTTATTGGCAATCGCAACATTGGCCCGGGGCTGCCACGGCATGAATGGACTAGATGAGGCAGGAGATGGTTGACGACTCATGGATTGAAACTGTGGGCAGCGACGTGCATTGTGACCATGAGTGCTGCAAAGTTGACATTTTCCTAGATACGGCTTGGGTTGATAGTTGTCCGATCGCGGTTGTGAGGAGGAGCGGGACGGTTGCCAGGCCTGATCGCTGCGGTTAGTGTTCTTCGAGTGGTGCTTGTTGTTGTTGTTGTAGCCACTGGATCTATGAAACGCGGCATTAGCAGAGGCAGGGAGTATGGAGAGAGGCGTGGTGGTAGCTAACTTGAGCTCATGATTGATGAGTTTCTCATGAATCTCTGTTAGTGTTGGAGGAACTTCACGGCTCTCCATTTGATCCACAATGGATTGATATTCCTCAGGAAGTCCATTGAAAATGGCTTCAAGTTGATCTTCATGATCAAGTGGTTTCCCTAAAATCGCAAGAGTATCAAACTTTGCCACAAGGTTTTGGACATACGCATCTACAGATGTGTTGCCCTTGGTGGTGACTTTCAGTTGATTCTTGAGCTGCTTGATATGACCACGGCTTGGTTTGGCATAGTTTTCTTGAAGCTTCTGCCAGATCTCACAGGATGTGGTTGCACGCGAGACAATGAGCTGGATTTGTGTAGAGATAGATCCGAGAAGTGCACTGAAAACCAAACGGTCTTGGCGTTTGTAGAAGACATATGCCGGATTAGGGATGTCTTCAGGTGGGACACCAGTGGTGGCGTCAGGGATAGGGAAGGTACCATCAAGGTAGCCACCAAGATCGTAACCATCAATCAAGGTGTGGATCTGCAAGCTCCACATGAGATAATTGGTTGTGTTGAGTTTTGTAACATTGGATGTGTTGACGTTAAACAACGTTTGGTTATTGTTGGTGAAACGAATAGCATCACTCATGGAGGCGGCGGCCATTGTTTTGAAAGATAGGGGAAAACGAAAAATTTGAAAGGGAGATTAGAGTATCGATTGCTCTGATACCATATAGGTTTAGGAACTGAACGATTTATTAAGATGATGATTACAATCTTATATAGTTACAGAATTAGGGTAAGCTAACTATTTAGTAATTACATAATGAGACCTTAGTGTAATTATCATTTACACTCTACAAAGGAGAGCACTCCAACTATCAACAAAAGGCCAATTGCAGATTGGAGAGAACTCAAGGCACGCATGCACCATGAATTTGTAGAGAAGCTGCAGCACACATTAAGGATAACTAAGCCTACAACAAACCCACAACATATGAGAAAAGAAGTTACACCCAAAGTAACTGATGCAGGTCTAGGACGTGGCATGTAGCAGAGATATGCAGAGATCAAAACATGCCAGCAAGCTCCTGAAAAGGAAGAAATTGTCTCAGCCTCAAAGACAGAAAAAGTACAAGCTAATTTGTCTACATATGATCGTAATGATTCCATGAATTGTATGATGCACTTTCCTTTGTCCAAAAGTGTTGAGACATATGCAAGACCTAAGGACACACAATTAGTTACATTGGTGTCAGCTCCTTGCCCAGAAGTTCAGAGTAAACAAGCCGAGCATGAGAAGAAATCTCCACTTGAACCGCATCCAACAAAGCTTGGACCAGAAGTCATACAACTACCAGATAAGTCAACTGTTCCTTCAACATTACTCAAGGTAGTCTGTTATAAATGTCAAGGCATATGACATATTGCTAAAGTGTGTCCAACCAGTAGATTAGGAAATGACACATCTCAAGAATTAGAAAAGATTTGTCAAAGTTCTGGTAAAGCGAATCCCCATGTTTCTGGTTCTAGTATAATGCACTTGTCTTTGTTAAAGGATGTTGTTACAGGACTCAATAAGGAGCACATGGATCATGAAGTTGGCATGGATGAACACATTGAGGAGCAATGTTCTGAAACAATCCAAACATATCAAGAACAAGAGCTTTTAGCCCTCAAAACAAGTGTGATGACCAAGCATCAATCAACATCAACTGACTTAGCTTCTAAGGTCATCCATATTAAGTCAAAGATGCTACCACACTCCACACTTGGTACTTTAGTAAGTAAAACCTATGATCTTGTTCAATTTTGGAATAATCTCTTGATTCATCATAGTTTCAAATACTTTGTTTTTAATGATTCAATTTCAAGTATAATGCACTTGATTTTTCCTTTAAGTGTCAAGAGAGAAACAGGTACCATCAGAGTGTACAAGAATTGGGGAGAAAGCCCACGGAGTTCAGCCTTGGAAGAAGAAAAGTTGCCAAAGCCCATATTGTGTTTTCCCACCAAAGATGAACAAGAAGTTTACACCAACAATATCTTGATTCAAGAAGAACCACCAGATCCAACATCACTCAGAGGAGCACCAGATCAAGATAAAGGCGTGATCATATCTTTCCTGCTCAAAGGAGAGCCACCAGATGTGTCCAACCACATAAAACCAGAACAATACCAAGGTAAGGTTCTAAACTCCCAAAGGAGAATGAAAGCTAACTTGCTTTATATTGGTGCAGGGAAAATAGTTCTGAGGACAGAACCTTTTCAAGGGGGAGAGGATGATGTATGCCTGAGAACCAGCACTAGGCCAGCCAACCTGGAGACAACCATGGAAGTAGAAAATATGAAGCTAAGGAGAGCCAAGGAGACCAGCAAGCTGAATTCAGCTCAAATGGAGGTCATGACCAAACGTTCCAGGTCAAACAACACTTGGAGTACACACTTAACCCATCTAGGAGACACCAAGAAGAAGACTCATCCCAAAAGAGTTTTCCAAGAAGAACTTATTGGAGATTCAATCCAGAAGATCACCAATGGAGCTGATGAAGACCGGCGACTACTAAAAGATGCATACAGACTGAACCAGGAGGAATTAAGCAACAAATCCAATTGTGTTGGATTCTCAACTCACAAAGGAAGCACGGAAAACTGGATTCAGATCAAACCGAGTTCAGACTTAGAAGTTATTGATTTTCCAAGATGGCTAACTGGTTTTCCACCAACATTCGCGACTAAGCCAAAGATCGAGATGCACAGCCCAACTCACTCAATATCTCGATCTCAGACCACTTGGAGATTGTTAATGGATCTCTCACGGTTTCAGGAAGCCCAATAAACCAAGCAACCACCAATGGAGGCCCAAGTTATCACTCATTCTCCAAAACCGGATCATTTGGTTCTATTGATGGAAATGTCTGAACCATTTCGGTTTAGGAGCAGCCAGACTTATTTGTGGCGACCAGGAGACAATAATACTATTCTACAGAACCAGAGGAAGCACCAGATCACACAGGATCAGGAGGAGAAGCATTTGGATCAATTTTCCTTATTTGGAATCAAGAGCATTCAAAGGGAAATCATCTCATAAAGACCAACAACCATATTTTGAAAGCAGCCACAATTTGAGGCTTTATTTCATGAATTTGGACACTCCAAAGGATCATCATTACTTGCCCAAGCTATCAAGATTCAAAGGAGTCAACAAATCCCCTCATTTAGCCTTTTTCCCAGATTATCTCCAACAGCTAGTTTTTTATTAAGTATAGAATCTTTTTGTGTTTAATTCCTTTGTACATGAGCATTATATAAGCTAACCACCACCCTCACTTTAGAGGCAGACTTGATGAAATAAAAACCAAACTTTCTTTAGAAAGAAAACTCTTTGAAACTTAGAATAATCCGGGATTCTTCTTTGTTTTGTTATTGCTGTATCAGAGATCCTCTCATAATCTCTGTGGTGCATTCACTCCATTCCGACCAGAATACTTGTGGAATCAAGTCTCCTGTTCGTTTGCTGCTTGTGGAATCAACCAGCATCCATTCATCTTCATCTCTACCTTCGTTAATTCCATCTTCTGCGTTCAAAGGCTTGGAATCTGCTGATCTCTGTTTGATTTAGCTTAAGTGGATTCCGAGGCTGTTTCACTTCTCTTCTTCACGATCTTGCTCCTGAAGTGTGCCCAAATCGCAAGTACACTTGCCACACTTGCAGATACGAATAGGTCTGTAGTTTGTCGTACTGTCCCATATACGAGTAAGCTTACCATATTAAGCTTCAATCGCAAGATCTCGTTGCTTACAACAAGCCAACTCAGCTTTCATTTGTTGTATGCGTGGACCATTGGTGACAGAGAACCGTTTCTTCAAATGATCCCACAAGTCTTTCGCGACATCTTTGTGAGAGATGTTGGAACGAAGACTTGACTCAATTGTCATTCTGATCCACGAGACAAGGAGAGCTTGAATCGTCCACCAATCCTCTATATCGGAAGATCCATCAGCCGGTCGAGGGATAGAACCATCAAGGAAGCCAAATTTTTTTCCTAGAAGTGAGTGCGGTTTTGATTCCACATGCCCACTCATCATAGTTCGATCCGTTCAGAAAAGGATGTGAAATTACCGCCCCAGGGTTATCCTGAGCCGTCAGGTCATACGGAGAGATCTTACGACGCACTTCTCCGGTGGCTGAGTTTGTCGTAGCTGCTGTATGGTTCTCACTTGTTTCAGCCATGACCACACTTTCTCACAGAGAAAAGATTAAGAGAAAAAAAAAACAGATCAGATTTCAGAATTGTTCAGGCTCTGATACCATATAGAGATAGAGAAGACAGAGATGATGAATAATGTTCTGTGTATTTCCAAAGAGCTATTACATATCTATATACACACGAAGAGTATCAATAATCATAAATACAGAAGATACAAAACTGATATCACGGTTAATTGATTTGACCATGTCCCTGAAGATGTGGGATATACTTGAATCAGATATGGATATCCCAATAGATACCACTTAATACAATTCTGGGTGGGAGAATCCTTTTGCCCTTGGATGTCCTTTGAGAGGTTGATAAAAATATGGTGATTCTCTTTGACAGATGATGAAACGGAAGACTTTGGGGATGGAATTGCAGTTTGATGAATGATATAACAGATGAAGGATGATAAAAATGTGATGATGGATGAGAGGAATGATCGAAAGTGAAGGGTTGAGATGGAGATCGATCGATGGGAGATGAAGAGTTCAATATAGTAATGGTCGAAGATAGTAATGGAATCCACAAAAGATGTGTAAGTCTTTTGCAAACAGACTTAAACAAATCCAATGATATGACGCACACAGGATTTAAACAAGGAATTGAAGGATGATTGATGGTAGAGATAGAACTCGTATGAGTGATGGGAGACTCGGACAAGCAACTTGTAGATTTCAACGATAGGACACACGAAGAACACAAGAAGGGTTTCTTCTGGATATTACACATCAGAGAAGATGATCTAAACTTGTGAAAGTTTTTGAGTATAAGATTAGATAAGTGTTTTTGTGGAACAAAGGAAGAAATATTTCCAAAACCTGCACACATTTTCCTCAAACTCATTATCATCACCGGATAACAACCGCTCAGAGTCTTTATTCACAGATAGTGCACATCCCGTTCAGTCCGAGTGATCGTGATCGGAGGAATTGTCATCTTCATCTTTGATACCCAGTGAACAATCCTTCACTTCATGGTTTAACATACCACATCGACTGTAGAAATTTCGAAGACGTTTGTACCAGAAAAAGAGAATCGTATTGTCTTCTATACCAAACTTGAAGTTATTTTGAAAACGACTCTTGCTGACCGAGATGGAGAAACCTCCAAAAACAGTGACTAATCATCGGAACAACACGACAGTTATTTTTTCATTTTTATTAATAAATTATTCAGCAAATTATAGAAAATGTTGTTATCAAATCGCCCGTAAATTTTAATTTTTATTTTTAAATCCCATCAAAATCAACTTACATTTCATCAAATCCAAAAATTTCAAAAATATTTTAAATATTTAATCCAATAAACTCAAACTAATTTTTAGTTTGATATCCACACAAAAAAAAAATCCAGTAAAATCCATAAAATCCTTAATAATTCTAGATTCAATCAAATCCATAAAATTACTTTGAGGCTGTGAATGGTGACTTTACAAAATGCAGATTTCAATAACTTTTTTTTGTAAAAACGCTTTTTGTTATCTTAATTTGCTTTTTTTTTTTTAAATGAAAAAGCTATGTGCATTTTTTTAATTAACCTATTCAGCACTAGACCACACTTAAAAACCAAACTATCGATTATCCAGCGGTATTTAGCAATTCTGCACTGGATGAATTAATTTCTTTTATCCTTTTCTTTATAGTAATTTTCTTATTAATTTAAAATAGCTTAATAGAAATATACAATAATACTAGATCTATACTAAACATGTTTTCAGTTTAAGTTGTCAATAAATATCGTAAATGATTTATTTTCTATTGTATTGCACATTTTTTGTTACAGTATATAATGATATAATAAGTGTATATATATGTTTAAATTATTATTTCAAAAAAATGTTTATATTTCGTTGAAGGAAAAACCGAATCCGAACGCGAACCAAACTGAAATCTGAATCCGAACCCGAATCCGATTCAAAATATCTGAATACTATAATTCAGGATTAAACATTCATGTATCAGATCGGTATTTTGATTTTAAAATTTTTGTTATCGATCGAGTATTTTCAAGTTTTAGTTCTGATTCGATTCGAGTTTGGATCAGCTCAGATTTATACTTAAAAACCAGAAATTTATGATCCATCCTGGATTTGTTTTTTTATCAAACCTGCATTTATTCTGCAAACCGCATGAATCGCAGTTGTACCATACCACATCGTTTTTTTTACCAAAACCGCGGTTAGCGTTCGGTTTTCACACAGTCGGTAAGTAAAGAGATTCCTCCAAGGACCTCTTTATTAACGAAAACAAGAATTCAATTCCACTGAGTTGAACCACAGATCGACAACAATGGCCAAAGAACAACTTGCGACCGATACGACCTCCCTCGTCTCCGATTTCCTCTCCTTTCTCAACGCTTCTCCCACCGCTTTTCACGCCGTCGGTAAATCTCCTTAACGATCACCAAAACATTCTTCTCTCCTTCGTTTCTGAATCAGTTGAATCTTCAACTTCATTGGTTTGGTTCTTACACTGATCTAACTACTGCAGATGAGTCAAAGAGGCGGCTACGAAACGCTGGTTATGAACAGATTTCGGAGAGAGATGATTGGAGACTCGAAGCCGGCAAAAAGTATTTCTTCACACGAAACTACTCCACTATTGTTGCTTTTGCTATCGGTAAAAAGTAAGACTTTCCTTGTCATTGTAATTGAACTGATCATGATTGTGTGAGATCGAATTCTCGCTGCAGATAAAGTTTTCATCTTTGGGTTTGTGTGAACAGATACGTAGCTGGAAACGGATTCCATATCATAGGTGCACACACTGATAGCCCTTGTCTGAAACTGAAGCCCGTTTCAAAGGTACTGACTTTGGATTTGGATAAGGCATTTTCACATGGTTTTGTTTAGTTTTCGACTTAAGTTTTGCTGGGAATGGATGTTGTTGTTGACAGATAACTAAAGGTGGATACTTGGAGGTTGGTGTTCAAACCTATGGAGGTGGGCTTTGGCACACGTGGTTTGATCGTGACTTGACTGTTGCCGGACGTGTTATTGTAAAAGAAGAGAAGGCAGGTTCTGTCTCGTATTCTCATCGACTTGTCAGGATTGAAGATCCTATCATGAGGATTCCTACCTTGGCCATTCACTTGGACAGGTTCACTTTGAAAAAAACTATTTGCGATAAGTATAGTGTATGCTTCTCATTTACTTTATCGAAGAGAACTTAATTACAAGTATGTGCCTTGTGGACAGGAATGTGAACAGTGAAGGTTTTAAGCCAAATACTCAGACACAACTTGTTCCATTACTGGCAACAGCTATCAAGGTACAAGCTAATGTTCAGAACAAACAACACTTTACTGGAATGAAGCAATTGTTACAGGACATGGAAGCCATATTCGTTTATATCTTCATCCTTCTGCTCTATTTTTTTTTTTCTTTTTGAAGGCGGAGCTTAATAAAGTGCCAGCAGAAGGTGGTGAACAGGATGGAGGAAAGAAGTGTACTGAAACTACAAAATCAAAGCATCATCCACTTCTAATGGAGGTCCAGTTGTAATATAAACCTTATGCTTTCAGCTTGAAGTTTAGATCTTGTTCTGCTTTGGTACTCAAATAGTCCTTTTTCTTTTGTAATTTCTTAGATCATTGCAAATGCACTCGGTTGTAAACCTGAGGAAATCTGCGATTTTGAGCTGCAAGCATGTGACACTCAGCCAAGCATTCTAGCTGGTGCAGCCAAAGAATTTATTTTCTCGGGAAGGTTGGATAATCTCTGCATGTCATTTTGCTCTTTGAAGGTACATCTTTTACTCTTTGTTCATTTATAGGAGAATATGAGTCGCTCATCTTGATTACCTGATCCTAATTGTCCCTTATGTTGCTCTTAGTCTCTGCATGCACATCACATTTTAAGAACTTATGTTTCGTGTCCGTTTATTGCATACCTTGTAGATGTGTCCTTACAAGTAATGTTAGTCACACTGCGCGTAATTTTATGTTCTGGATCACATCTAAGTGGAGCATCTATAACAATTCGTTCTCCTCTTTTAATGGGACCTAATATCTAACTTTCTCAGTTATGCTGCTGAATGAATTGATAAACAGTTATCACAAACATCTTTCGGTTGTTTCAGTTTATCTGCCTGAAACGTATATTTCTTCTTTTTATCTAATGCGGAACTATATCTTTGCAATAAATATTTGAACTTTGTACATAGGCACTTATAGATGCAACGTCTTCTGGAAGTGACCTAGTGGAAGAAAGCGGAGTGAGAATGGTGGCATTGTTTGATCATGAAGAAGTTGGTTCCAGTTCAGCGCAAGGAGCTGGATCTCCTGTCATGATTGATGCTATGTCACACATCACAAGTTGCTTCAGCTCTGACGCTAAGGTAGTAGCAACCCATTCAAGTATTAGACACTTAAAACTGAGACTGTGTTATACTTTTTTCTTGTCGCTCATTATGCTATTCTGTTTAATCTTTTCAGGTGCTCAAGAAAGCGATTCAAAAAAGTTTGCTTGTGTCCGCTGACATGGCGCATGCTTTACATCCAAACTTTATGGTAATCATTTTCTTCTCATGCACATGACTAAGTTTATGCATCTCCTTCATTGCGTTAATATTTCATTTTCTTTTGTAGGACAAACATGAAGAGAACCATCAGCCCAAGATGCATGGAGGTCTTGTCATCAAGAACAATGCAAATCAACGTTACGCAACTAATGCAGTAACTTCCTTTGTGTTCAGGGAAATAGCAGAGAAGCATAATCTCCCTGTTCAGGTATGCTTTTGCCTGTGAGAGGGATCTAGAAAATAAATAATCATACTTAATACATAATTATCAAATGAGTATTGGACTTGAAAATTTTGCAGGACTTTGTGGTACGTAATGATATGGGTTGTGGATCGACCATTGGTCCAATCCTAGCAAGTAGTGTCGGGATAAGGACAGTTGATGTTGGAGCTCCACAGCTCTCGATGCATAGCATCCGTGAGATGTGTGCTGCTGATGATGTGAAGCATTCATATGACCACTTCAAAGCTTTCTTCCACGAGTTCACTCAACTTGACGCCAAACTCACCGTGGACGCTTGATATAGCTTCTTGATCCTCCTTATTGCTTAGCTAAATTTGAACTGAACAAATCTTTTTTCCTTTGTTTTTGAACTGGTGTTTACAGCAGTAATAAAAAAGGATTTTTAGACATGTTTTGGTTTATCTAACAAAATCCTTAATTAGAACATAATATCATTTTGTTTGTTTTATTAATCTGACAAAAACCTTAGTGAAACACTGCACAAAAGCTGCAGCAAAATGTTTGCTCTCAAGACAAAAGACATTTCGGTGGGGACAAAAACATCAGCAGTGTTATTAAAAAAGGAAAACAAAAGAAAGAGAGAGAGAGATCTCAAATTCAATTCTCATGCCAATTTCATTTCAAGTATCATGTAGACACAACCTTCTTCACCTCTTTGGTAACCTCTTCAGGAGCCTTCTCTGCTGGAATGTTCACGAGGTTTCCCTTCTTCGCGTAGTAGTCAATAACCTACAAACAACAAAAACCAATCAGTTTCCGCAAATCAAGAACTCCAATACTCCTCAAGTTCAGATACTTGTCTAGGATCCATACAGGTTGCGTTTGCTTGTGGAATGCATCCAGCCTTGACCTAAGAACATCCGCATTGTCATCTTTACGCTGAATCAACGGCTCTCCAGTGATCTAAACAACAATGAAGTTAGTAGAGAGATCACTTATGCATTCGTCAGATAAATCATTCATGTTTCCTCTTACATCATCGACTCCAGGAACTTTAGGAGGTGCGAATTTGGTATGGTAACTTCTTCCACTTGAAGGGTGAATCCACCTTCCAGTTATTCTCTCTTCAAGAACAGAATCATCAATAGCAAAGTTAAGCACTTTGTCTATCTGAGCTCCTCTTCTATTAAGCATCTCATCCAGCTACAAGATTCAGAAAAGGGTCAGGATCAGAGTTCTTACAAGAACAAAAACGCTAAAGTGAACACGATAAAAGAGAATAAGAGACCTTCTCTGCTTGTGTCACGGTCCTAGGGAACCCATCAAGAATAAAACCTTTCTGACATTTCGGTCTGTTCATTGCTTCATCCATGATACCAACAACCAAATCATCAGAAACAAGCTCTCCCTGGAAAAAAAAATATGAGTAAAAACCAACACCTAAACTCAAAATCTTAAAACAAACAAAGTGTGTTTTTTATTCTTTTTACCTTCTCCATTGCTTCCTTTGCCTTTACACCAAGAGGGGACTTAGCAGCAACAGCAGCTCTAAGCATGTCGCCGGTGGACAAATGGCACAAGCAGAACTCATCCTTTATGACAGGAGACTGCGTTCCTTTCCCTGAACCAGGTGGGCCTAACAATCCCTCTCCGGTTAGTTGCCTCATAACAAAATTACAAACATCACAAGATCTCAAAAGCAAACAAAGATGGGCCTCGGTATTGAATTATAGAGACATGAAACAGTTTCTCCATGTTCTATTTTCCACCAATTTTGCAACCATGAGTATCACTTTCAAGAATTTGTACTAACATTCATCAATCTCTTCACATGAACAGCATGAGTTATTGATAGTGGCAATGCAGTTTTAACATAAATTCGATAACCAAATTTGCAATCATGAGTGTCAGTTTCAAGAATTTGTACTAACACTCATCAATCTCTTCACATGATCAGCATGAGTTATTGATAGTGGCAATGCAATTTTAACATAAATTCGATAACCGAATCTTCCCTAAACAATTCTTGATTTTTCCTCAAACACCAACAAATCCTTCAGAGATCTAACCGAAACTAAAAAAAAAAAAAAAAATTCAGAGGTAAGAAAGAGATCGAAGAAGCGAAATTCAAGAAACAAACAGAAGATTATGAAGTGGCAATTGAAATTACCGATGAAAACGAGACGTTTGTCAGGTTTAGAAGCACATTTCATGCGGCGGAGGAGCTCAGACATGAGATCGACGGTCTGTATGTCTTCCATATCTACAGAAGCCGAAGAGCTCTTCGCCATGTTCGTCGTTCTTGAGGGTTGTTGCAGAGTTTAGATTTGGTCTGGTTTGGTCTTTTTTGAAGTGCGTGTAGATTCGATGCTTCCAATGTTTCCACTTTGCCGCAAAGCTGCGTTTGTCTCACCTTCCTTTTCTTTTTTTATACCTTTTTATTTTATTACCCCTTGACTTTACAAGAAATTACAAGATATGCCACTCGAACAACCTGGGGTTGGTGAGACACCCAACTTTGAAAACGAGTCTTCATTTTTATACCCCTAAAGCACATTACATATTTACATCATTACATAAAAGTTCTTTTTTTATTAATTAAACATCTTCCCTTTTTGGTAACTGATTTTTTCATGATTCTTATTTTCTTTCCACAAACAATCACATTAAAAATCTACCTATTATATTAAAACATAACATGAAATAAACTTTTAATCATGTGTTATAGTACATAAAATACCACAAAAATTAATAAAAGTTTAAGAATTTATTAATGGAAAAATTGTCAAATCAATTATTAAAAAAATTATCCATTATTTGTTAATATCATTAAATACTTTTAATATCTTTAACATAAAAATATATTTTATTTTAAGTTACAACATAACATTTAAAATATATATTTTTGATCTCTCCACTTTTTTAAAAAGAAGAACTATCAACAAAGTTTGTAAATAATATTAAAATATTATCATAAATTAATAAGCTAAATTTTATTTATAAAAATAAATATATGAAAATACTACTATTATATATTTAGATGTATTTTTATTTGATATGAAACATACTATATTAACGGATTAATCATTTTATTTTTATAAATGTAAAATTACATTCATTTAAACTAAAATTTTTTGTAGGAAATAATATATTGTATAAAATATAATAGTATAATATATAATATATTTAAAACTATAATCATATTATATAATAATACTATAAATACAAATTAATACAGATTATATTATACCATCATCTAAACCAAAATAAACCATCAACACATCTTAAATTCAATAAAAAAAACCTAAAAAAGAAAAATAATGTTGTCTGCATTCAGAGCAAGTTAAATTTTAGTAACTTATATATATCAACAAACACCTCTTGGTTACAACTAAGGAAGATGTTATCTCCTCGTGTTAGAAATGTTTATGTGGTTTGCGATGTAATGGATGGATCGCAACCAATGATCGTGGAATCTCATCAAAAAGATGTTAACTAAACTAGGAGATCTGAAGATGAAGATGAACAAGTAATATAACAGATTTTGTAATATGTTAGCGCGTTATAAGTCTTATCTACATATGAAAGCAGCGTGTTAATTCCTTTTTTTTTATTCGTCTCTTTTACGTGACAATCCTTTGGTTTATTTGTATCCATGATAACTTTGTATCTTGGTTAAGTAATAAAGAAGTTTAGCCGGCAAAAAAAAAGGATTTGGCTGACTAATACGCCATATATAGCATCCAATAATCGCGTGGTTCTCTCACAAAGTCTCTTTCTCTTCTTTTAGGGTTTTCTTGCTTTTTGTTATATTGGTCGTGTGTTTTGATTTTCATAGAGAATTCAGAAAAATTAGATCAGTTTAGAGACTTTTCTTGTCACATACTTAGAAATACAATCTAGGGCTACATTTTAGCAAGTATTACCCAAAACTTATAGAATAGTTTCATACTATTTTTTTTTGCCATTGACTAGTTACTAACGTTTCTTCTTTCTTTTTTTCTTAATGGTTTTCTATTTTTAGTGAATACCATATTTTGGAAGCTGCTCTACATCGTTGAATATTTTGCTAGAAACTCTTAGATTTGACACTTTCTAAAATGGTTCATTGGATTTGGACTGTGATTGATGAGGAGGCTTCCGAGTTTGAGATGATCTATATGTCAAAAATGGATAGACGTGATCGTGCATACCAATATCAACGTATTAGTTATATTGAGTACTTTAACAGACATATTCAGTTAGTTCAGAGTCAGTGCCAGTGCAACGTTTTGGACTGTTGTAAGCGAGTTCAAGAACTGTGCATCTTTTATTTAAAATCATAAAATGATAACAATATAGAAACAAATATATTAAAGGTTTATAAGATAATCCAACTCCATAAACTGTTTATAGGAAGAAGTAAAAAAAAATTATTGTTGAAATAGTAATTGTACTTTTTTCTCTATAATCAATTATTAAACTTTGATAATCAAGTTTTTCAACCATAATTGTCTCAAGTAATAACAAAGCCAACTTATTTAGGAGGTGTTATTAAATTTGTTTTTTAGTATGTTTTGATATAGTTGAATTATGAAGTATTTTGTTAGATTTTGATGAATTTATCGATGGTGTATTTTGAAATACAAGACAAAACTCATGTATTTACTTTTTAGGAGAGAAAATACATTAAAATCTACTAAAAATGAATTCTAAAATAATCAAAAAGGAAATGAATAACACTGGTTTTTAATGTATTTTAAATACATAAAAATGTCTAATTCAATAACACTTGTTTTCAATGAATTTTAATGTTCTTTTTGAAAAAACATGATTCAATAACATTGGATTTAGTTATGCACATCATTAATCTCTTTTGTAATAGGGTAGACTTCAAATAATTTTTTATTAGCTCTAATTTTGAAAAACTTATTTAAGCTATGGCGACTGATAGTGGAATAGTCAACAATATGTAGTAATTAATTTATGTGTTCTGATAACAATTCTACTTTTTTCAAAAAATCAAGCATTTTCATAGAGTTTCATTGGTATTCTCGGAGAATCTTTAGTTTCATAAATAAATCATCACCAACAAAGTCTGAATGCATATCATTCTTTAAATAAACTTCTAAGTTCAAAGATGATAATCTCAAATTATCTTCACTTGCGGCTGCTAGTTTTTATAAATCAAACAAAAACCCTAAAGTTTATTCATACATTTAAAGTTTATATATATAACTTACTTTTTATATAAAATGGATGCCCTTATAAAATAAATGTCATAAAATTTTGTTTCACCTGTTTATCCTATAAGTCGGACCTGCTTAGAGTTTGTTTCAGGATATAAACAGAAATGCACAATATATGTTGGACATTTGTCAATCCCTAGAAACTTCTATTGAGTTTTTTTCTACTTTATAGGCTGGTTTCTAGATTACTAATGGTGATTGAAGGTACTGATGATAAAGAGCAAGTATTCGAACGTGAAGAGGACAGGATCGCCGGTGATGGGAAGCAGCTGCGTGGAGCGTGGATTAAAAGATCACATGATCGCATGTCTAAGAAAATTACAAATTCTTTTAGTATTTGATTTTTTTGTTTCTAAACTGAATTTTTCGATGCTCAAATGGAAAACATAGAAATTCAATAATCAATCAAAGATAAATTTTCCATTTCATCAATGAAAAAGGAAACGAATAAACTAAAAGGATTCTTGTATAAATATAATTTTCATATAAAAACGTTAATATAAAACTAGGGAAATTTAATCTAGACACGAATCAAAACTAAAAAAAAATGAACTGAAATCTTTAAAACTTCTTTGAAAATTAATATACATTTTTTTTAACATCTAATTTTATTTATATTTTATTAAATACAACAACAGTACATAGAGTAAGGCAAAAACATAAAGCAACAATAGAGTTAAAATGATGAAAGAAAACGACAAATGAAGTAAAATTTGAAAATGATTTATCTTGAAGAGGTCTTCTTCTTCGTTGCGGACATCCAATTTTCGTCGCGTTAATTAGTACCAGTTTCCTTTGTTGTATTATCTTGACCAAATTCCAATTTAGATCTAGAGAATTTCTTTGGTTTAAAATCTAATGTAATGATTTTCCCGAAGAAAATAAAGATTGGAACTGCCAAGTTTCAACGATTCTAAGTACATCGCCATACCACAAAGGAAATGCATCTTCATCTCTATACCATTGATTCCTCCATGGTGCAGATATTACCATAATTTGATACCAAACATAGTGTACCAAAATATGGATTTCAATAAATTCTTCATTTGTTGTTGAACACCATCTCATACTCCTTGACCAGAGAAAACGAGACATCATTATCAAGTCACGTAATTTTTCTGTTGGATTTTCCTCCATTAGAAGAAGGAACAGAAAAATCCGAGTGCGGTACCATCTCACAAGTTTTGGAATACAAGTATCCAAAACTTCTTTGAAAATCTGTAGAAACTGGCCATCGATCATGGCTATGGTGGCCACGTCGGAGATGGAAGATGCGTAAAAGACGAAGGTGATGCAATATAAATTGGAATAGATCGAGTCTGATCCATGGACAAACTTGATAAAAAAACATTTTGTGAATCATCAATGGTGTGAGAACCAGAAACAATACAGAAAAATTCCGGCAAAAAGTCAATGGTCGAAGAGAAGAAACGGTTGGAGATGATGAATTGTTGTGTAAATCACTCCTCCTGTCTTCCTCCGAGTCTTGTACCATATCTTTTGGTGAAGAAACCTTAAAAATTGATTTATGAAACATCAAATCACCATTGTAATAGTAAAGGAAGAAGAAGGAAATCCTAGTTGCAATCGCCTTTGCGATCGCCTCCCATAACTATTATTTTCTATATGAAAATTAATTAATTAATATACATTATGTGACTATCAGCGCGAATTACATCTTTTTATTCTTTTTAAAATTTGAATTTCATGATATTTTAAAAAATTTATATTTCCTTAAGAAAATTTAATTTATTGTTTCTAATATTTACTTTTTGGACAAATATATTTATTAGATTTTATATTTTAATAAATTTAATCTGTGCTGAAGGCGAATGATATTTTAAATTATTTTGTTTTTATGTTTCTAATACAAAATCAAAATTTCATATGTGTTAATTTTAGTTGCAAGATACTTGGATCATGATTTTAAGTCGCTAAATTGTGATATCATGATTTTTAAAGTAAGGTAATGATATTTTATTTATAATAGAATAGTCATCGTAAAAGTTATATAATGTAACTTTAATATATTTTTCGTTGATATATAGTATTTTGTTTTTCATATTACCATAACTGAATTTTTAAATATATTTATATGTATATAAAATATATATATTTTAGTGTATATGTATCATTTAACATTAGTTTAACTTTATTTTCAATATGTTTATTATAATCAAAATGAATTGATAAATTCTTTAAATCCATTAACATGTCTCACAGTGGTGTAAATATTTTGCATGTTTGACTACACCATCCAAAAGACATCAATCGCAACAAATATTAATCTCAAACCAGTTTACAATATAATCAAATAATATAAATATTGAATAATTTTTAATTTTTAATTTTTATAAAATTGTAAATACCAGTCTAATTTCTAATATTTGTTGTGAATAGAATGTATTTTGTGTATTATTAATGAGGACCAAAAGTCTCTTTATATAGTATTTACACAAGGACCAAATATGGAAATATACTATTAACCTATTCCATGTCTAATTAGGAAAAGATCTATTTATCATAAGGACCGGTTATGGAAATAACCTCTACTTGGGTCGGTCTGTATTGAGTCCATAAAACCAAACAGTTCATAACACTCCCCCTTGGACGAAATGACCGAACCCAATGCAACCAAGGATCTTTGTAATACGCTTGGGGATGCTGCCTCATTAAAACCTCACTAAAGAAAAACCCAGTGGGACAAAACCTTAATGAGGAAAGTGTACATCACGTATTACTCCCCCTGATTTAGACATCCCTAAAAGTCCTTCAACTGACGTATGCCAATCTGGTACATCAACTTCTTGAGTGTGGAAGTAGGGAGCGACTTCGTGAAAAGGTCAGCCGAGTTTTCACTTGAATGGACTTTGGAGCACTTGAACTTCTCCGGCCTTCTGTAGGTCGTGAGTGAAAAAGAACTTGGGCAAAATGTGTTTCGTCCGGTCTCCCTTGATGTATCCGTCTTTCAGTTAAGCTATGCATGCGGCATTGTCCTCATAGAGGACGGTTGGCTCTTCCTTCTTATCGGTCATTCCACAATCTCGCCTTATGTGCTGAGTCATCGATCTCAACCAAACACATTCACGGCTAGCTTCGTGGATTGCAAAAATCTCCGAATGATTTGATGAAGTGGCCGCGATGGTCTGTTTCATGGACCTCCATGAAATTGTTGTTCCTCCGTGAGTGAACACATATCCTGTCTGAGATCGTCCATTATGTGGATCCGATAGATAACCTGCATCAGCAAAACCAACTAAACCTTTGTCCTTCGTTCCTTTTAGGTAACAAAGTATATGTTTAATCCCGTTCCAGTGCCTCTGGGTCGGACAAGAACTGAATCTTGATAGGAGGTTCACGGCAAAGCAAATGTCTGGTCTAGTGTGACTAACCAAGTACAATAACGCTCCTATGGCACTAAGATATGGCACTTCGGGACCAAGGACTTCTTCATCATCCTTCTTCGGACCGAATGGATCATTGTTCAATCCAAGGCTTCTCACCACCATTGGGATGCTCAATGGGTGGGCCTGGTCCATATTAAATCTCTTGAGTACCTTTTCTGTATATGCCATTTGATGCACAAGGATTCCATCTTTGACGTACTCAAGCTGCATTCCCAAACAGAACTTAGTCTTTCCTAAGTCTTTCATTTCAAATTCGGCCTTTAAGTATTCAACTGTTTGGGCGATTTCTCCAGAGGTTCCGAGGATGTTCAAATCATCCACGTATACTGCTATAATTACAAATCCTTTGTTTGCAAACTTCTTTATAAAAATACATGGACTGATGGGATCATTTCTATAGCCTTCTTTGACTAGGTACTCACTTAATCTATTGTACCACACACGCCCACTTTGTTTCAGTCCGTATAAGGATTTGTTCAGCCTAATGCAGTGTTATTCTCGAGAACCTTTCTTATCTTTGAGCTCAATACCTTCTGGTAATCGCATATAAATTTCATTATCCAGTGGACCATATAAACGGCCCAATTACATCCATTAACCGTAAATCCAATTTTTCTCTTATGGCCAGACTTATC